>OZ024743.1:1972136-2132136 GCA_964016885.1 Eledone cirrhosa
TTCTCAGAGGTTTTGTATTGTAATCCACACTTGCTCCTTGTGGCTTCTGATGCAGACATCATGTCCGCCATCAGGTCCTTCCCAGCTAGCAGCTGCGGAGATGTTGATGGTCTCTGACCAGGCCTCCTCAAGGAGTTGATATCTCCCCTCTCCGCTGAGGCCGGGCGCCGCCTTCTGAGTGCAATTGTGGCGCTCACCAATAGGCTCATCCATGGCGCCCTGGACTCTTATGCTCGAGGCCTCTTTTTTTCGGCCAGCCTCACCGCTCTCAGGAAGAAAGAGGGTGGCATACACCCCATTGCTGTGGGCAATGTCTTCCGGAGGCTGGCTGCCAAGGTAATCTGCAAGTCCGTAACACTCGGAACCGGCATCCAGGGCCTCCAGCCACCTCATTGTCAAGTTTGACATGAGGAATGCCTTCAACTCTTTACGCTGGGATCATCTGCTCGAGGTCTGCCTCAGCCGACCCCCCTCTGCCTACCTGTCATATGGAGCCCCGAGCATGCGCCATGCTGCTGATACGGTCATACCCTTGGCTACTGGGATCCAACAGGGCGACCCTTTGGGACCCCTCCTGTTCACCCTTGGTATTGACCACATCGCCCGGAGTATAACGGCCCCTCTCAACGTTTGGTATCTGGATGATGCTACTTTGGGTGGGCCCGTACAGGCGGTCTGCCATGACCTTCAATCGGTGGTTCCTGCCCTGGCGGGAATCGACCTCCAGGTCAACTCAGCCAAGTCGGATGTGGTGAATGTCAGCCTCGATGCTGCAAGCTTTGCAGTCTCCGTCTTGGACGTGCGGTCCATTCTCCGCCAGGTTCAGGTGACCCCCAAAGAGGATGCCCTCACCGATCCACCCGCTCCACCATCAAGTCCAGACTCTCACGAGCCGACTGGGCTTGATTGACGGCCACCCAGTTCTCTTTCTGCTGAGGAACTGCTACGCCATGCCGAAGCTCCTCTATACACTCTGTGCTACACCCAGACATGTCTCCTCGCTGAGCTCGATGCTTGTATCCGAGCAGCAGCCAATGAGATATGCAACTTTACCTGTCAGGTTTGGCGGCCTTCGCCTCCAGTCCCCGATCTCACTAGCTTTGCCCGCGTATCTTTCGTCGGTAACCTAGTACCACGTCCTCCTCAGCAGGGTTCTTCAAAACACAACAGAACCCTCTGTGTTCAGAGAACGCGTGGCCGCCTGTGAGACGTGGGACTGGCTGGGACTTAGCCCAGTAGACGTTCCTCCTCCTTCTCCCCCTGTTGACGTCAAGTCCCCCCAATACACTTGGGATGCCATCCAGTGCAGCCTGGCCTCAGACAGGCTCACGCGCCAGCTCGACCAGCACCGCCTTGTATGTTTTCGTGCGGCCTCCAAACCCCACAGTGGTGCCTGGCTCCATGCCCTGCCCTCCTTCTCCACTCGCACGCAGCTAGACAACCATAGCTTGCGCATCGGCGTTTCCCTGAGGCTCGGCCTCACACCAATGTCGCTGCCGTTCCACCATGGACTCTTTCGGCCTCCACCCGCTTTCCTGTCGCCACAGTGCCAGCCGCAATCCACGCCATGCTGCCCTCAACGAAGTCATTAAGCATGGCTTGGACGCTGCAGGCTTCCCTTCCCAGCTCCAGGGGACGGCAAAAGGCCAGATGGCATGACCATCTTCCCGTTCCGCGGTGGCAAACCCCTCGTCTGGGATGCCACTTGCACCGACACTTTCTGCAGCTGCAACCTGGTGCAGTCTGCGACTGGCCCAGGTTCTGCTGCACATCAGGCTGAGGGGGCCAAACTCCTCACATATCGGTCGCTCTCCGACAGGTTTGCGGTCGTATCCCTGGAAGTGGAGACTTCTGGTGTCCTCGGCCCCAGGGCTACCTCTTTACTCACCACCACAGGCGCTGAGCTGGCCAGCCGCAGGTGTGAGCCCCGCGAGTTGGAGTGGCTTTTCCAGCGCGTCTCCCTTGCCGTGCTCCGAGGAAACGCCTTCTCCATTCTGTCCGCCGGGGCTGTGGGTGGGCCCCATCGCGTACCGTTATAGTTGTTGAAGAAGAAACAGGGAAACAACAACTGGAATGTATACAAAACAACTAAATCTCTTAAATAACTTCACTTATATCCAAAATATGATTTGTATATACATCAACAGTGACTCATTATTATACGCCAGTCACAACCCCACTGCAAAAACGATATCTATATAACAACCCCACCGTAAAACTACTCTTCCCCACTTTACAAACACTTTATATTATTTGTCATTAAGGTTTCTTAAAATAAATATATATACGTATGTGTAGTAATTAGTACGGGGGCTTAGAGAAGGGACGAGTGTGTCTTGATGGAGGGCACATGGGACCAGCAAAGTCCTAAAAATAGAGACCAGTAAATGAGATAAGGTCCTAGCTATGTTAAGAATATAAATAAGAAACATGTTCTATACATTTAAGAAGACAAGAGAAACATGTTCTATACATTTAAGAAATAATTATTTACCTCTTTCATGTCGGTAATATAGCGGTGTTATAAAACTAATTATAACGACCGGTGTTAAAATAGAGAGAGATAGACAGATAAATGTGTGTCACACTCTCACCCTCTCTTTAAATCTTTTACACTATCTAACTCGTACTTCTCACACTCTCTTTAAATCTTTTACTCTATCTACCTCTCATTTCTATCTGTGTATGTATGTATGTATCTGTCTATGTGTAACTCGGTGTACTGGAGCAATATGAAGTGAAGTGTCTTGCTCAAGAAGACATTTTGTGGAGTTATATCATCGTTTCTTGTTATAAAGCTACTTATACTACCGGCGTAACAGTGGCTATAGGTGATAGATGTAGAAATAAAAGGCTGTAACAGCGATATAAATATAGATGAAATAGTTTACCACGAGACTAAGAATGAATGTTTAATGGAATTAAGTGTAATCTAATAGGAAATAAGACGCTAGAGCAGCGAAATGTTTACGTAAAATAAAAGAACAACAAACAAGAGTGCAACATTGAAATTTTTGTTTTTTTTTGTCGATATAAGTGTTATTTTATGCGCGATTTGCCTTGCTGCCGGCGTTGCTCTGTCAGTAGCAGCCCCGCTTACGAACTTCAGGAGCCAACGACTTTACATGGTTCGAATCTCACCCTCTCCGCTCTTGTCGAGTTATCTCCTACTCTTTTTACTTAGTTCCAGGTCATTAAAATAGAGCAAAGAGGGCGCGGCGATCGGCATATGCACTGGCTACAATGTTGAACTTTGGTACTGACTGCGTAGTTGAACGTTCCACATACCAACCGCCCAACTGGCCAGTCAACCGCAAATACGGCTGGCTGGCCGGTTGGGTAGTTGGCAAATGTACTGGCTACCATGCTGAACATTGTACTGACTGTCAAGTTGAACGTTCTAACCCTCTCTTTACATCTATTACTCTATCTACCGCTTATTTCTCCCCCTCTCTTTACTTCTATAACCCTATCTCCCACTCTCTTTACATCTATTACAGTGTCTCCCTGTATATATACACGTATATATGCACTAGATTTTATAAGAAATCTACGTAATAATATAATTAACAATAGTTGATGAATTAGACCAGAGTTAATTAAACAATAAATATGAATGAAATGGCAGTAGATGGCGAAACTTGAGTGTTGTGTGTGCATACATATATATGAGGTAAACTGGTTCAAATACTGTCAGGATTATATTGGATCAAAGACTGTATTAAATAGAAAGTAAAAAATGAAGTGAAAATATAAAAACAAACTGAAAATTTCCCCATCCCTAGAAAAATTCAGATCTTGTTATATATAGATAATTGGCGCTTTAAATTGAATAAATATTCATTTATATATATATATATGTATATATATATATATATGTACACTGATATATATGTGTGTGTATATATATATATGTACATATATGTATATGTATATATATATATATGTACACTGATATATATGTGTGTGTATATATATATATGTACATATATGTATATGTATATATATATATATGTACACTGATATATATGTGTGTGTATATATATATATGTACGTATATGTATATGTATATATATATATGTACATATATGTATGTGTACATATGTATGTATATATATATATATATATATATATATATATCAACTTCATCATACGTCCGCTTTCCATGCTTGCAAGGGTGGAGCCCTTCACTGATCAGGTTTCAACAGTTGATTTCTTCCAGACAAGGAGAGAGAAAGAAATAGAGAAGAACAACCCCTTATAAAAATACACCCTCACAGACATACATTTACACAAACACACACTCATGATATTGTTCAGTGAATTAAAAATGGGAGGGTAAAACAAGTATAACGTTTTATTTATTTATTAACAACACAGTTTAACTCATTTGTATAATTAGAAGGAAAACACAAACAAATATAATATATACGAAGGAAAGGGAAAAATACACAAGCAGGTAATACCCACATCTTAGACCATAGAACAATATGCAGACGAAAGAATGGAAAACGTGCCGCTACCAGAGCAAAAGATAGCAATATAGCGAGGAGCACTGGGAAGCCTCTCTAATAATATTTGTGGCAGGCCAGCACGCTCGCAGCGTTACCTGGAGTAATGGCAAGGCTGAGGTGCTGGAATAACCAAGTGCCCTCACGATAATCAACAGTTACCTCTGTTTGGTGAGCCACCAGTGAAGATAAGAAGCTCGCTGTCAGTAGCCCGACTCCCCCAGGCTGGATATTGTAGTTAGCTGACAGAACACGGTATTTTAGGATTTTGTTCCATTCAGCTGCGGATGCTGTAGCTCTCGCCCTTACCGCTGCATCCAGAATGTGGGAAGAAGCAAAAGAATCACTAACTGTGACGTCCCAGGTAAGGCACCTGCCTCTTGACCGTGAAGTCTTTTCCCATCAATTCTGGACAACCCAGACGGTTTCAAAATTGAGGGGATGTATGCCCGGGCCAAAGCTCATGAGTGGTAATAGGACAGTGTGTGTATGTGAACGTGCGAGTTTGTCGGCGTTCTTAAATTAGAGACACGTGTGTGTCACTGTTTTTAAGTTAGACATATGTGTGTATCCCTTTCCTTCCTTTTACACACACATACACATTGTGTGATGGACGGGTGGACAGAAGTCCCTCAAATTTATATACATGTGAATGAAGTTCTACTGAAGCAGGTAGAGAGGTTCAAGTATCTTGGAGCTGTGTTCATGAGTGATGGAATGCAGGATGCTAAATTAAGTGCAAGAACTGCAAAAGCTGATGCAGTAATGCCTCAGCATTCAGCAATCAGAAGAAAGGGAGTAGGTGTAAAAGCCAAACTCGATGTCTTCCTGGTACTCCTGCCAACTCTTACCGAGGATCATGAATCTGGAGTAATGACCAAAAAAATACAATTGCAAATAAATGTGGCAGAAATGGGATTCCTCCGAAGGTTCTTTGGAGTAACGTTACTCGATAAAGTGCATAACCCAGAGAACAGAGTCACTCCTGGTAGAGCTACTAATTCTCTGAATTGAGAGATCCAAACTCTGATATTATGAGTATGTGGTTAGAATGTCTCAGTAAAGAATCGCTGGACACATTTTTACAGGCAAAACCAACCGTCAAGAGACTCAGAGGTAGACCCTGAGCAAGATAGTTGGATAACATCCATGAGCTTAGCTGGTCACGCTTTGGGATCCAGCTGCATCAGTTAGAGATGTTTGCTACTGACAGACTCGCTGGAAGAGTGTTTGAGAAGGACTCTGCCCCCACGACCCTATCAGAAATAAGTGGGCGAAGAAAAAGATATTGTCAATTTACTTTTCAATTTACATATATATATATTTGCTTATATATATTTACATATATATATATATTTGCACACTACACATGCTAGCAGATATATCGATATATAAAAAACAGAAACAATAACAAATATATATACTCTTAAAAATAAAATTAAAATTAAATTACTTAATTAGCTTTCTATATCCTGTTACGACAAACACGTGTCTCGTCGGAAATATCTAAGAGACCTAAAATAAATCCCGTAAACGAGAAAATTGAAAAATAATCACGTCTAAATATATGTACTTACCTTTTACAGGTGTTGTTGATGAAGGTAATGAGTTAACTCCGGTAAAAATCCAAGATTTGTGTCGATTAGAATTTCACTTTGGCAGAGAGAAAGGAATGCAGTCTGTGTATCTAAGCAATACATATATTTATGTCTCTCTCTCATATATATCTATCTCTCTCTCTCTCTCTCTCTCTCTCTTATATATATGAGAGATACCCTAACCCTACTCACGTAAATAACTACAAATGAAAATTCTATTAAAAAAATTATAATTTCAAGGGAGATAACTATATTTTACCATTTGGTTCCCTCCCTTTGTAAGTGTGTTTTATTTACGTATTCAGACAGTCAGCCACACAGACACACAATATGAGTGCGCGACGTTGTATCTAATTATCTATCTAATTACTTGTCAGTTAAAACATTGCCTTTCTTTTCATATATTAGAGAGAGCCGCAATGTTGAATTTCTTTACCTTATGTAAGTGTATAGGAGAGAGAGAGAGAAGAGATGTATGGAAGAGAGAGACAGAGACTGAAAGAGGCAGAGAGAGAATGGTTGCTGTTATATATATACATTTCTGTCTCTATCTTTATATATATAAAGAATAATTGTTTATACTTTTGGCACAAGGCCAGCAATCACGCAGTGCATTACTGGTACTTTATTTTATCGATCCTGTAAGGATGAAAGGCAAAGTCAACCTCGGCGGGATTTGAACTCACATCGTAAAGGGACGTAACTATGCTGGAAAGCATGGTGTCTGACCCTCTACCGATACTGTCAATCCATATATAAAGAATTTCAACCGACAGCGATTCATCCTGAGAGTGTGGGGGCTCTAGAATCAGGAATCTTAAAATTTTCTGAAGAAGAGTCTTTATGGAAAAACGATATCTATATAACAACCCCACCGTAAAACTACTCTTCCCCACTTTACAAACACTTTATATTATTTGTCATTAAGGTTTCTTAAAATAAATATATATACGTATGTGTAGTAATTAGTACGGGGGCTTAGAGAAGGGACGAGTGTGTCTTGATGGAGGGCACATGGGACCAGCAAAGTCCTAAAAGTAGAGACCAGTAAATGAGATAAGGTCCTAGCTATGTTAAGAATATAAATAAGAAACATGTTCTATACATTTAAGAAGACAAGAGAAACATGTTCTATACATTTAAGAAATAATTATTTACCTCTTTCATGTCGGTAATATAGCGGTGTTATAAAACTAATTATAACGACCGGTGTTAAAATAGAGAGAGATAGACAGATAAATGTGTGTCACACTCTCACCCTCTCTTTAAATCTTTTACACTATCTAACTCGTCCTTCTCCCACTCTCTTTACATCTTTTACTCTATCTCCCTGTCTTTACATCTACCTCTTATTTCTATCTGTGTACATATATATGTGTATGTATGTATCTGTTTATGTGTAACTAGGTGTACTGGAGCAATATGAAATGAAGTGTCTTGCTCAAGAACACATTTTGTGGAGTTATATCATCGTTTCTTGTTATAAAGCTACTTATAATACCGGCGTAACTGTGGCTATAGGTGAAAGATGTAGAAATCAAAGGCTGTAACAGCGATATAAATATAGATGAAATAGTTTACCACGAGACTAAGAATGAATGTTTAATGGAATTAAGTGTAATCTAATAGGAAATAAGACGCTAGAGCAGCGAAATGTTTACGTAAAATAAAAGAACAACAAACAAGAGTGCAACATTGAAATTTTTGTTTTTTTGTCGATATAAGCGTTATTTTATGCGCGATTTGCCTTGCTGCCGGCGTTGCTCAGTCAGTAGCAGCCCCGCTTACGAACTTCAGGAGCCAAAGACTTTACATGGTTCGAATCTCACCCTCTCCGCTCTTGTCGAGTTATCTCCTACTCTTTTTCCTTAGTTCCAGGTCATTGAAAAAGAGCAAAGAGGGCGCGGCGATCGGCATATGCACTGGCTACAATGTTGAACTTTGGTACTGACTGCGTAGTTGAACGTTCCACATACCAACCGCCCAACTGGCCAGTCAACCGCAAATACGGCTGGCTGGCCGGTTGGGTAGTTGGCAAATGTACTGGCTACCATGCTGAACATTGGTGCTGACTGTCAAGTTGAACGTTCTAACCCTCTCTTTACATCTATTACTCTATCTACCGCTTATTTCTCTCCCTCTCTTTACTTCTATAACTCTATCTCACACTCTCTTTACATCTATTACAGTGTCTCCCTGTATATATACACGTATATATGCACTAGATTTTATAAGAAATCTACGTAATAATATAATTAACAATAGTTGATGAATTAGACCAGAGTTAATTAAACAATAAATATGAATGAAATGGCAGTAGATGGCGAAACTTGAGTGTTGTGTGTGCATACATATATATGAGGTAAACTGGTTCAAATACTGTCAGGATTATATTGGATCAAAGACTGTATTAAATAGAAAGTAAAAAATGAAGTGAAAATATAAAAACAAACTGAAAATTTCTCCATCCCTAGAAAAATTCATATCTTGTTATATATAGATAATTGGCACTTTAAATTGAATAAATATTCATTTATATATATATATATATATATATATGTACACTGATATATATGTGTGTATATATATATGTGTATATATATGTATATGTATATGTGTACATATGTATGTGTATATATATACTAATATATATATATATATATCAACTTCATCATACGTTCGCTTTTCCATGCTTGCAAGGGTGGGATGGGAGCTGATTCTGGATTGGTTTCTACAGCTGGGTGCCCTTCCTGACGCCAACCCCGTTTGCAATGAGTGCTGGGTGCTTTTTTTTCCGTGGCACCTCCACGTCAGCTTTACAGTGCGGGCTGGGTGCTTTTTTGCCGTGGCGCCTCCACGACCACTTTTTGGTGGGGTGGTGGGGTGGTATGTGTATACCCAGCCCATTGTCATTTCCCACCCAGAAAAGCTTATAGCATCGTTCTTTACCCACGATGAATCTAGCAGACCCACCCCTCTACCTGGTCTCCTGAATACAACAAACATCGACCTCCTTACGTTCAAGCATTTCTACAACCTCGTTAGAGCCACCCTTTAAGGTGCCTACATTCATGGTACCAACTCTGAAGTTTTGGATTGCGTTTGGAGGGTGGGAGCGGTGGGGAGCGGGGGTGGGGTTATGTTAGCCATCCGCGGCCGAAACAAAGAGGAGGAGCCCTTGCATTCTCGTCCATGAGGTGGATTTGTCTTTATGTATGTATATATATATATATATGTATGTGTGTGTGTGTATGTATATGTATATATGAGTGTATATGTGTATATGTATGTGTATGTATGTGTATATATATGTATATGTATATGTGTGTGTATGTATATATGTGTGTGTATGTGTATGTATATGTATGTGTATGTGTATATGTATGTATATGTATGTAGGTGTATATGTGTATATATGTATATATGTATATGTGTGTATGTATGTATATATGTATGTATGTGTATATATGTATGTATGTGTATATATGTATGTATGTATATGTATGTATATGTATATATACGTGTGTATATGTATATATACTTATGTATATGTGTATATGCTTATGTATGTATATGTATATATGTATGTATACGTATATATGTATGTATATGTATGTATGTATGTATGTATGTATGTATGTATGTATGTATGTATGTTGAGTCAGGTCACCAGTTGGTGCTACTGGTAACATGTATCCCAGTACAACCTGCCCCATGGTCGGGTCGTTGGCGACTAAACTGGCAACCCCACCAAGGTTTCTTGGTGAGGAGGGTGACTTTGGACATCCTGCAGGACTAAAAACAAAACCTGTCAAAGGGCAAAGGAGCTCTTTAGAGTCAATGGCCATCCCAAATCACTGGGAGAGATGACCCCTTAGCCTTTGTCAAGGCAGAATTCTAGGAGAAGGAAAACTCTGATATAACACCTGCAACCCTGATGGTATCCAATGATGTTGACTTGTTCTTCTTTTTGGTAAATATTATCTTGGTTAAGAGAGTGGGACTGGCTTTGTGCAGTGCCTTTGCTCACTATAAAAGCTTCACGGCACAGGCATTGCTTTATATCTGGAGATCTCCCTGAACTTGTCGTCACATGGTACCATGGGCCCAGCACTATGTGTGTCAATAATTGTCACAAGTGTAGTGTTTGTACCAGAGTTTTCAAGTCACTGGCTGGACTAAAAAGTCACACTTGTTTAGCGCATCGGTAGGGGTTCTCCTACATGGATATAAAGTGGTGGCCGTACTCGAAAACGAGTTGGCAGCCACCATGTATGTATGTATGTATGTATGTATGTATGTGTATATGTATATGTATGTATGTATGTATGTGTATATATATATGTTTGTGTATATATATATGTATGTGTATATATATATATATATATATATGTATGTATATGTATATGGAGGCCTTACTTATTATACTACCTTCAACTTGCACTGCTGGTCCCTCTATTGGGTCGATGTGGGGGAGACTGTTTTTCTCCCAATTATTCTCCTCATTTAGTAGCATTTCGCAGTGACACTTCCAAGCTACCTTCTTATCAGCGTCAGTGATGGCAAGTACACCATCATCATTTAGGACACACTTCTCCCTGACAATATTACTGTTTTCCTTGACACATTGCCTAGCAATCCTGAACACCTCACGTTTTTGGTCCTCGCGTTGTAGAACATGCTTGAACTTTCTTTCCTCTGCTTCCCTTCCTGCGAAGTACACTTGTCTCCTAGCTTCCCTACTGGCCACTTGATAGTCTTCTCTACTTCCCCCATCCCATCATGCTTTCCAAGCCTGCTTTTTGGCCTTGACTGACCTCTCCACCTTACTGTTCCACCACCAAGTTACTCTCCTCCTGCCTATAGGCCTGCTCCAGCCACAGGTTTCATCTGTCGCCTTCAGCAGGTTAGCTTTCAGGAATTCCCACTGTTCCTCTATATTGTACGACTCTAATTGCTCTTCCTTACTATCGAAAGCATCAAGTAATATGCTTTTAAATTTATGACTGGCTGTGGGGTCCTTTAATTTCCATATTTTTCTCCTGAGGATAGTCCTCTTCTGTTGTCGAATACGTCTCGTCCTGACTATGAGGTCGCTAATTATGAGTCTATGTTGAGACGTGCATTCTTCATGGGGGAGGGATTTAGTGTTTACAACAGACACTCTGTCACGTCTCCTGGTAAGGATATAAGCTACCTGGCTTGTGTGTTCCCCCGATCTATAGGTGATCAAGTGATTGTCTCGTTTTTTTAAGTTAGTGTTACAGATAGCTAGGTTATTTGCGTCACAGAATTCCAGGATTCTGGAGCCTTCCTCATTTCTAGTACCAAACTCATAGCCTCCATGGATTCCGTCACAGCCGTCACAATGTTGTCCAACGTGACCATTTAGGTCGCCAGCAATAATTATATAGTCACTGTCGGTAATTTGGGAGGTAGTGAGCATCAGTGTCTCATAGAATCTGTCTTTTATAGTGCCGGGCAGTCCGGATTGGGGGGCGTACGCAGATATTACTGTCACCGTAGTTCTATCGAGGACAAGTCTTATTTTAATTATTCTGTCGTTCACTCTATTTACGTCTATTATCTTATCTGCTACCATGATTCCTACCCCACCCAGCCCATTGTCATTTCCCACCCAGAAAAGCTTATAGCATCGTTCTTTACCCACGATGAATCTAGCAGACCCACCCTCCACCTGGTCTCTTGAATACAACAAACATCGACCTCCTTACGTTCAAGCATTTCTACAACCTCGTTAGAGCCACCCTTTAAGGTGCCTAGATTCATGGTACCAACTCTGAAGTTTTGGATTGCGTTTGGAGGGTGGGAGCGGTGGGGAGCGGGGGTGGGGTTATGTTAGCCATCCGCGGCCGAAACAAAGAGGAGGAGCCCTTGCATTCTCGTCCATGAGGTGGATTTGTCTTTATGTATATATATATATGTGTATGTATGTGTGTGTATGTATGTATATGTATATATGAGTGTATATGTGTATATGTATGTGTATGTATGTGTATATATGTGTATACATGTATATATGTATGTATATGTATATATGTTTGTCTGTGTATATATGTATGTATATGTATGTATGTATATGTATATATACTTGTGTATATGTATATATACTTGTGTATATGTATATATACTTGTGTATATGTATATATACTTATGTATATGTATATATACTTATGTATATGTGTATATGCTTATGTATGTGTATGTATGTATGTATGTATATGTATATTATGTATATATATATATGTATGTGTGTATTATGTATATGTATATATATGTATGTATGTGTATGTATGTATGTATGTATGTATGTATGTATGTATGTATGTATGTATGTATGTATGTATGTGTATATATGTATGTATATGTATGTATGTATGTATATGTATGTGTATGTATATGTATATGGAAGCACATGGCTAGTGGTTAGAACATTGGCCTGGCAATCGAAAGGTTGTGAGTTTAATTCTCAGACCGGGTGATGTGTTGTTTCCTTGAGCAAGTCACTTTATTTCACATTGCTCCAGTTTACTCAGCTGTAGAAATGAGATGATAGGGACTGGGGTCCATATCATTCCACTGCAAAGTGGTCGTGGAGGTGCCACGGCAACAAAAGCACCCAGCACTCACTGTAAATGAGGTTGGTGTTAGGAATGGCATCCAGCTGTAGAAATCAAGCGAGAATCAGTTCCCATCCCACCCTTGCAAGTGCAAGCAGGGAAAAAGCGGACTTAAAACGAAATGATGATGATGATGATGTATGTATGTGTATATGTATGTATGTATATGTATGTATGTGTATGAGATGCAGTTTTGTTTTGTGCCTCGGAAAAGTACAACAGATGCCCTCTTCTTAGTGAGACAACTACAAGAGAGGTTCTTAGAGAAGAATAAGCCACTATACTTAGCTTTTGATGACTTAGAGGAGGTCTTTGATAGTGTACCACGATCTGTCATCTGGTGGTCTCTAAGGAAAATAGGTGTAGAGGAATGGCTTGTGAGGACAGTGCAAGCTAAGTACAGAGGTTCTGTCAGTAAAGTGAGAGAAGTAATGGAGTTTAATGAGGAATTCCAGATACAAGTAGGAGTGCATCAGGGCTCTGTCCTCAGCCCGCTCTGGTTCATTATAATTCTCCAAGCCATAACATGAGTTTAAGACTGGCTGCCCATGGGAACTTCTCTAGGCTGACGATCTGGTACTTATAGCAGATTCAGTAGAGGAACTAGAGAAGAAATTCTGTCTATGGAAAAAGCAGTTGGAAGCAAGAGGACTGAGAGTGAACCTAGCTAAGACAAAAGTGTTGATAAGTAGAGAAGAGGACAAAACTCTGATTCCATCAGGGAAATGGTCATGTTCAATATGTAGAAAAGGAGTTGGGATTAATTCTATAAAATGTACACAATGCAGATCCTGGGTACACAAGAGATGTAGTGGGATAGCAGGCAAACTAACAAGTAGGGAGAAATACGTATGCAGTAGTTGTACAGAACTTGACAGTAGAAGACGCAGTGATAGGCACATTTACCACATGAAGGTGGGTTCTATAGAAGTGGGTGATAGCTTCTGCTACCTAGGTGATCTGATTAGAATGGGAAGGGATGTTCCGAGACCATAATATCTAGAATAAGAACGGGTCGGAAGAAATTTAAGGAGCTGCTTCCTCTGTTGACAAAGAAGGATTTCTCCCTGCGTACGAAAGGACGGTTATATGATGACTGTGTGAGATGCGCGATGCTGCATGGTAGTGAGACTTGGGCAGCAACTGCAGAGGATATGCGATGGCTGGAGAGAAATGAACGACTAGGCATGGAGGACTTCAGGGAGAAACTGTTTAACTGGGATAAGTTGTAGTGTGCAGGAGAGAAGACTGTGTTGGTATAGACATGTGATGCGCATGGAGGATGACACCTAGGTAAAGAAGTGCCAAGAAATCCCAGTAGAAGGACAACGCAGTAGAGGAAGACCACGAAAAATACGGGCAGAGCTGGTGTGAGCAGACCTCAAATCTCTAAAGCTCAATGAGGAGATGACGAAGGACCGTGACAAGTGGAGAGATACTGTGCTCAATAGGTTCGTCCCACCCTTGCAAGCAAGGAAAAGCGGACGTAGAGTGATGAAGATGATGACAAGACTTGTTGCAATTTAAACATCAACTAGGTAGATATGTATGCATGTGTGTGCAGCTATCCATCTATTTGTGTGTGCTTGTGTTCATTTTCACTTATGTGTGCATCTGTATATGCTTAGTATTTAGATGCACATCAGATGTTGTTTACTCGAGAGAAGGCTACGTTGGTACGGTCACGTGATGCGCATGAAAGACGACAGCTGTATAACAAAGTGCAGGGCAATAAAGATAGACGGTAGCCACGGAGTAGGCAGACCCAGAAAAACATGGGACGAGCTGATAAATTCCGACCTCACACGCTTACACCTCTCCAAGACAGTGTCACTGGACCGAGACCTTTGGCGGTACTCAGTAATAGAGAAGACCCGCCTTACCTAAATACAAAGTAAAAACCTACTACAGTCAGTAGGCATCTCTATCAAAAGACACCCCCGTCCCTCCACCCCACCCACACCGCCCCTTTCAATGTAAAGTTATGTTGGTCCCACAACATCCAGGCCGAAACAAATGAGATCGTGTAGGTGTCACGACAAAAAACACACAGTCCACGCTGTAAATGTGGCCGTGTAGGCAACACGGTAAAAACCTCCCAGCCCCACACTGTAAATGTGGTTGGTGTTAGGAAGGGCATCCAGCTGTAGAAAACCCGCCAGACAGTCCACGCTGTAATGTGGCCGTGTAGGCAACACGGTAAAAACCTCCCAGCCCCACACTGTAAATGTGGTTGGTGTTAGGAAGGGCATCCAACTGTAGAAAACCCGCCAGACAGTCCTATGCGAGCAAGACAACCACTCTTGCCTCAAGTGGGAAAACCCCCGTCCAAACCCATGCAAGCGTGGAACACGGACGCTAAACCTGATGATGATGATGATGATGATGATCATCTCCAATGTTTCAAATATTTTTTATCATACTTACATCGATTATACTTCGAATTACAAATATAGTCGTCTTCTTTCTATTTCTCTAAAGCAAAGCTTCACAACTAATATGAACGTATAGTCAGGGTCGACCATGTGCAAATGTTTCCTTATTTCTGCATAGAGAGTAATATAGATAAACAAATTATATTATCTTCACCAACAGACGCTATATTGTCTCTCACTTTCAAGGATACGCTTTTGCAATAAAACAACAGGAAATAAAGACAAACTATCTGATTCCCTAATATATAATATTATATTGGTATCTGCTTGGCAGCGAACTCTAACTGCTGAGCGTCGTCTGTTATGCTTCCGATTCATTGCTTTTCACCGGTACAATCCACAACTACTCTTTCTATGTCTTAAAACGTTGCTGTAACTCCCAATGTTTACTCTCGGGGATGACCTTTCTATGGATTGCATTCTTCACTCTTTTTGCCACATCTTTCCACAGCTTCTTCACATCGGTCACATCTTCAATGTTCAATCTGCACAATTTCCACTTCTTTTCACATCTAGGTCTTTTGTGTACATCCCTATCTATTCTGTGACTCAGTTAGTCTTAGTTTCAAGTTCTTATATTGTAAAATAATCTTTCAACATGGGAGACAATATAGCACTTGTTGCTGAAGATAGATTTTTATCATCTATATTATTCTCACTCTCCAGCTTCCAGGTAACATATCCATTCATAATATTTGTGTGTGTGTCGTAATTTGTCTATATTTGAGAAAAGGATAATGATAAAAAGATATATACAGGGAGGAGGAGAGTGACTTGGTGGTGGAACAATATGGTAGATGAGGCAGTTAAGGTTAAGAGACAGGCATGGAAAGAATGGAAGAACAGGGCACATTACATAGAGACCAGGAGGGAAGCTAGGCGACAAGTATACTTAGCTAGAAGGGAGGCAGAGGATAGGAAATTCAAGCATGTTTTGCAACACGAGGAACAGAAACAAGAGGTGTTCCAGATTACGAGGCAGTGTGTCAGAGAGAATTGTGATGTCATTGGAGAGAAGTGTTTCCAGAATGATAAAGGTGAGCTTGCATTCACAAGTGCCCTATCCATATAGGAGGTAGCAGAGCGGAAGCCAAACAACATAGGCCAGTCTCCCTGACGTCACATATCAGTAAGGTCATGGAGCGAATCGTCAGAAAGAAACTGATCACTTTCCTCGAGGAAAATGACTGCCTGACTAACACGCAGCATGGCTTTCACCCAGGAAGAAGCTGCCTTACACAGCTGCTACATCATTAAGACTGGGTACTGAAACAACTGCTTGACAGCTCACATGTGGACATGATATATCTTGACTTTGCGAAGGCCTTTGACAAAGTCGACGACGGAATGATATGTCACAAACTACACGGACTCACCATAACTAGAAAAGTAGGTGAGTGGCTGCACGACTTCTTAAAGGAGAGAAGCCAGACAGTCGCATCAAACGGGGGCCCTCTCAAAAGAAATATCAATAACAAGTGGGGTTCCCCAAGGCACCTGGTTCCTGGGACCACTACTGTTTTTGGTGGCTCTCTCAGACATACCCTCTGTAGTACATACAACAACATCCCTCACTAGCTATGCTGATGACACTAAGGTAGCACAGACAATCAAAAACCCGGCTGACGCTGCCCTTTTACAACAAGGGCTGTATGCCATATACAAATGGGCGGAAGACAACAACATGCAGTTTAATGCTGGCAAATTCCAAGCGCTACGAAATTCCTGCAAACACAAATACAGTACAACACAGTTACACCGGACCAGGAGGGACCGATATCCCTGGGTAAAAATCGATATGAGACCTGGGTATAGACATGAGCGATGATGCATCTTTTTCCTCCTACATCATGAAAGTGGGGACAATGTGCAGACGACTCGCTGGCCGGATCTTGAAGACTTTCCGGAGAAGAGACCGAGACACCATGTTGACACTATGGAGGACATTTGTCCTAAGCCGCCTGGACTATTGCTCCCAGTTGTGGTCACCCCATAGTGTCAAACTAACCACGGAGCTTGAGGCAATCCAGCGAAGCTACACCAAGAGGATTGCGACTATGAAGGAGATAAGCTACTGGGCGAGGCTAAAAGAACTGAACCTCTACTCCTTGGAACGAAGACGGGAGAGATACGCAGTGATCTACATGTGGAAAATCCTGGAGGGACTAGCACCAAACTTTGGCATTGGGAGCTGGACCAACTGCCGAACAGGACGTCATTGTGTGGTACCAAAGATCCCGTCTTCCATATCTAGAATAAGGAGCAGATATTGCAAAAGTCTGGGGTTCAAGGACCCTCAACTCTTCAACAAGCTGCCAAGGGATCTGAGAGATCTGCATGGTGTGGATGTCTTCAAGAAACATCTCGACACCTTGCTATCCAGGATCCCAGATGAGCCCACAGCAAGGCACGAGGGAAACCTAAGGGCAGCAGCAATGAACTCCCTGTTGCACCAGTGGTCAACCAATACAGGCTGGAGATAAAATGTGTATCAACAAGGGCGGTGCCCCAGCATGGCCTCAGCCGGATGGCTGGAACAGGTAAAAGAGTATATATACATATTTATATACATATATATATATACAAAGTGCTAAAACGATCAAATTTTAGTTTAGAACATTTATTTGCTGACAATTGTTTCTTCCAGAAACATGTTACTAAAATCCTATCATTCAGAACATTTAAGATACATAATTGTTATTAGTGTCAAAGGCATCATGTGGAGAATCAGGAGTTAAAAAGATGTTCTGCTTGAAAGAACACAATTACAGGCAGCACTGGTTGGAAGTGTAATAGGTATAAGTAAAAAGCACAAGCAAAAAAAACACAGGCATAAAAGTTATAAGCAATGTTTCAACATTCCTTATGCTCCGATGATTCCAGACTTCCCTCTGGAAGAAATAAATGTTCTAAACTAAAATTTGATCATTTTAACACTTTGTATCTCGGCTCTGTAAAACACTTGAAAACTTGCATTGAGCCTTTTGTCATACCGGTAACCTTCCAGATCATTATATGGAAGGTCATCTTCAGAGGTTAAGAGAAAGAAAATAGAGCGATCTGAAGAAAGTGAAGAAGTTCGGCATGCCCGTCTAGCTGCTAACAGAGCCCAAACAGCTTTAGCAAGAGCACACAGTTTGGATGAAAGGGAACAAAGGATTGCTGCTACTCGAGAACAACAAATTAAGGAACAGCTGCAAATCAGACGAAATGCTAATCAAGCACATCGTTCTACTGCCTGAGCAGCAGAACAAGCCACAAGTAGAATAAACTGGCTGATGGGGGCTTTTTCTGATGACCCCCAAAAGGACTACAGCAGTAATCCACAAAAGAACATTGGGGAAATGAACAAATGCTGCCAGTATTGTGGTGCCAAGAAGTGGGCAGCAGAAACGCCAAGTCTATGCTGCACAAAAGACAAAGTGGGCCTTAAAACAATACAAGAACCTCCTGAATTTCTGAAAAATCTACTCCTTCAGCAAACACCAGAAGCACGACACTTCAATAAATACATCATAAAATATAATGCTGCCTTTCAAATGACATCTTTTGAGGTTGACAGGAATGTGACTGACTTTAGATTCTGTACAACTTATAAAATTCAGGGACAGTGTTACCACTTAATGGGTGGCCTTCTGCCACTTTCACAGGAGCCTCACAAATTTGTGCAGGTTTACTTGATGGGGGGAAATGAAACACAGGCACAACAAAGATGTACCAATGTCCATGGTGGATTGCAGTTCTACATAGTCATAAAGTTACAAGAAATGCTTCACCAACATCACATGAACGTCAGTGTATTTAAATATGCACTGGAGCATATGATCAACACCAGAGATCGTAAAATCATCACTAGGGCAGACAAATGCCCAGCTTCAGAACATGAACGCAGATTCAATGCACCTGTCACTGATGAAGATACAATCATAATGGTTGATGAACAGCATGAATGACGTGACATTGTTTTGCAAAAACGAAGTGGACATTTGGAACAAATTTGTGAAACTCATAGAGCCTATGATTCACTCCAATATCCGCTCATCTTTTGGAATGGTCATGATGGATATCATTTTCAGCTACGGCAGATCAGCCCAGGAACGGGACAAGAAACTGGCCGATCAATCAGCTGCAAAGAATTCTATGCTTATCATTTCATGGTACGTGATCACTTTCAACCAAGTTCTGCGATTCAAAGAAGTAACCAGCCACTTCATGGTGGACATGTATGCCAA
This sequence comes from Eledone cirrhosa, assembly GCA_964016885.1. Classification (NCBI taxonomy): domain Eukaryota; kingdom Metazoa; phylum Mollusca; class Cephalopoda; order Octopoda; family Eledonidae; genus Eledone; species Eledone cirrhosa. Next base: position 1,991,554 of record OZ024743.1, read on the forward strand.
AATTGAAATAGAAAGATTGGGTTTTCTGCAAAGGAATCAAACTAAGTTGAGGGCAGATAACTACATCCACTTTAGAGATGCCATCAATTCTGATGTTGACCCAAGAAATATTGGCCAGCCAGTCATACTACCATCAAGCTTCATGGGAGGATCACATTACATGCATGAACGTACGCAAGATGCAATGGCCTATGTCAGAAAATTTGGTCGGCCAGATCTCTTCATTACATTTACATGCAATTCAAATTGGTTAGAAATATCAAATGAATTATTTCAAAATCAAAAACCAAAGGATCGACATAACTTCATTGCTCGGGTTTTCTATGAAAACAAAAAAAAAACTCATCTGGCTCCTAAAAGAAGGAAGAATCTTTGGTGAGCTTAGTGCTTGGATGACCACTATTGAGTGGCAGAAGAGAGAGGTATCCTCACTCTCACACACTAATCTGGCGCAAGGAGAAGATAAGACCAGATGATGTTGATAAGATCATTTCAGCAGAGTTGCCTGATAAAGGTGGTGATCCAGAGCTCTTTGAAACCATCAAGTCCAAACTCATTCATGGTCCATGTGGAGTCTTCAAACCAGCCTCACCCTGCATGAAAGATCAAAAATGCAGCAAACATTATCCTAGAGCTTTTATTCGGGAAACTCGGACTGACAATAATGGATACCCCCTTTATCGTAGGCGTAGACCAGAACATGGAGGCAATACTGCAAGCCTAGTAGTTCGAGGAGAGGAGCTGACCATAAACAATCAGTGGGTCGTCCCACACAACAAATTGTTGTGTAAACTTTTAAAAGCTCATATCAATGTTGAGTATTGCAGCTCCGTCAAGGCGATCCTATATGTCACAAAATATATCAACAAGGGCAGTGACATAGCTACCTTTATTACTGACAAAGAACTCAATGATGGTGGGCTGGATGAGGTGAAACGGTATCAAACAGGTCGATACATCTCCAGCAATGAAGCTATCTGGCGAATCTTTGGATTTGATATCCATCAACGCCACCCAACAGTGGTCAACCTCGCAGTCCATCTGGAAAATGTACAGAGAGTGTACTTCACTGATATCACTGCTCATCAGTTGGCACAAGCATCACATGACACTACACTAACTGCTTTCTTTAAACTCAGCCAGAATGATGAATTTGCTCGATCCCTCCTATATGCTGAAGTCCCAACATACTACACCTGGACTAATTGCAAGACCCGCAATCGAAGAAAGCAGGGTCATTTAGTGGAAGGTCATGAAGTCAAGTCAAATGATGCTATTGGGCGTGTTGACAATGTCCATCCCAACAACAGAGAATGTTTTTATTTATGGCTACTTCTGCATACTGTTCGAGGACCAAGATCAATGGAGGATCTTAGGTGCTTCAGAGGAAGGGAGTGCGCAACATACCAAGAAGCATGTAAACAGCATGGACTCCTGCATGACAATGGACACTGGAGAAAGTGCCTAGAAGAAGCAGCAATCACTCAAGTAGCCAGTGAAATAAGACAATTATTTGCTATTATGCTCACAGCATGTGGAATTTGATGAAGTTCATCTACTCTGGGAGGAGTACAAAAACAATATCTCGGACAACTATCTACACCTAGTACGAAGGCATCACGGCAATATGTATATTGAATATACCCCCAGGATTTACAATCAAGCTCTCTGTGACCTGTCCCATCGAGTTCAGGCAATGAATAGCACATTAGCTAACTGCGGGATGCCAGAGCCAGATGAAGAAATGGAGGTAGCACAAGGCATTTTTCAGGAGACAAACTATGATATTCAAGCATTGCGTACGTTTGTGGATTAAAATGAACTTTGTTTGATGGATGACCAGAAATACGCCTACCACATCATTGTAAACATTCAAAATGACAGGGGAGGACTTTTCTTCATCGATGCTCCTGCTGGCACAGGCAAGACATTCCTCATAAACCTCCTGCTTGCAAAAGTTTGCCAAAAGCCACATATTGCCCTTGCTGTGGCCTCAAGTGGCATTGCAGCAAGACTTCTGGATAGAGGAAGAACTGCACACTCCATGTTTAAGCTGCCCATAGATCTCACACGGCATGAACAATCTTTTTGCAACATCAAGAACTCACCCAAGGGCAAGCTTCTGCAAACATGCAAGATGATAATTTGGGATGAAGCTACTATGAGCCATAAAGGAGAAATTGAAGCTTTCGACCGGACGATAAGGGATCTGAGAGAAAATAGTTGCATAATGGGAGGAGTGACAATGGTTCTTGCTGGTGATTTCAGACAAACTCTGCCTGTAATTCTTCGAGGGACTCGAGCTGATCAATGCCTGTCTGAAAACATCCTATATCTGACCCCACTTTCAGCTGCTGAACCTTACAACCAACATGCGAGTGCACTTAACTGGTGACGAAGGTGTCAGTGAGTTTGCCATCCAACTACTTAAATTGGGAAATATACTTCTTGACACAGAACAAGAACTAATTGCCAGAGTGTTTCCAAACATTCAGACCAGGCAATGTGATCTGAAATGGCTCTGTGAACGAGCAATCTTAGCACCTAAAAATGTTGCTTTGAAAGAAATCAACAGAAGGCTGCTGGAGATGTTACCGGGAGAGAAAATATGCTACAAATCAGTTGACACAATCACTTCTCAAGACCAGGTTGTAAACTATCCAACTGAATTTAGGGTTGAATCTGGCAGATCCTGCCTTTTCACACGGTCACCTCTATGTTGGCACAACAAGGGTTGGAACCCTGATTGTCTCTTCATTGTGACACCACAGGGCAAAACCAAGAATGTTGTTTATCCAGAGGCTTTGGAATGAGCAATGTCGTAATACCTCATTCAATGACAATACACACAGATCCTAATTCCTTTGTCATGTAGTTTGCAAGGAATTCTGAAGCCGCAAATTTACTGCATGGTGTTACTTTGGAAGAATATGCAGGCATTCCCGGGTACCTCTGCTATATGAAGTAGTATAAGTGAGGACTTTGTTGGGTAGAAATAGCAGCCACATAGACAAGTGCGGAAACAAAGACGGAAGGCCCATTGTCACAATTCTAGCGACTGAAAGAAACGTTGGCACGTTACGTATCAAGGAAGCACTTTTTATCAAACGCCTGCAACCGCAAATAAACAACCGATTAGAGAAAAGCGAAATGAGATGGCTGGTTTAAGTTAACAAACGATGTAGCAACACACAACACACGCACACACAAACGAGACAACTACACACACACACACACAGTAGCATTCCACCATACGAACATACTACACTGCCAATACAGAGGAACAAGGCAACTACGCACACACACACACTCAAGCGAGACAACAACACACGCACACACACACACAGTAACATTTAACAAACAGACAGAGAATGGACTGACAGCTAGCGCCACCCCACTCCCTCATTCGGCCGCTGACCTCTGCCTGACCGACCCCATTTCACGCGCACGCGCGCTCTGCCGAATACCTCAGATATTCAAAACAACAAACAGCGAAGGACGCGTTTCGCACCTGTCCGACAGACAACTTTTACCCTGGAAAAAAACCCCAGTTGATGGATGTGAATCCGAAATATATAGGGAATATTAAATCTCTCCCAAGGTAACTCTCTCTTCTGTTGTTATTTTTATTTTATCCTTTATACTCTTCCCTTCTTACTTCTACACATTTACACATCTTTACACAGCACGCATCTCAACGTACACCCACTTACATCTCTCTCTCTCCACCACCGGATCTTCTTACCCGGAGATTTACCCATTTGGATTGTCGAGGCTTCCAAACGACTTAAAAATATTTACTTATATATATATATATATATATATATATATATATATATATATATATATATATATATATATATATATATATATATATATATATATATATATATATATATATATATATATATATATATATATATATATATATATTAAAGTTTAGAACACCAATGTCGATTTATTTCATTTTATTTTTAATTTAATTTAATTTAATTAATTTTATTTGAAAGTAGGTTTCTAAATATTTTCAGTAAATCTTTGTATCAGTCTTGGTAGCTTAGTGGGAAGTACCAGAGATAGTGAGATCCTGGTCTCGGTGTTCAATTGTGGTCTGTGTGTTGAATCGGGGACTGAGGTTCAATCCTGGCCTGTGAGATACACATAATGAGTCATATTGATCTTTTTTAATTTTCCTTCTATGTTTTTTTGAATAAGAGAACCCTTACTTATTTAATTATATTTAATTTAATTTTTTATTTTAGTTAAATTGTCGAAACTACGGCCGATCTAAAGGTTGAGGAGACAATATAATGTCTATTTCATCAGTATCCTCCAAATTTAGATCGCCAGTGGTTTCGACAATTACACTAAAATAAAAATTAAATTAAATTAAATTAATTAAATTATATTAGATAAATAGACATTGGGGTTCTCACCAGAGATTTTCAGTTTTTTTAAGGAAAATTAAAAGAAGATTAACAGGACACATTACATGTGTCTCACAGCAACGATTGAACTCCCAGACCAGGATTTAACCTACAGACAAGGATCTCACCATCTCTGGTACTTCCCAATAGCCGCCAAGACTGCTACAAAGGACTGCTGAAAATTAATATTTATAAACCTACTTTCAAAATAAAAGTAATCTAATTAATTTTATTTAAAAATAAAATAAAATAAATAAACATTGGGGTTCTCACAAAAATTTTTCAGTTTTCCTTCTAAGAAATGTCAAAGGAATATATATATATATATATATATATATATATATATATATATATATATATATATATATATATACTATATTATATTTTGAGATTAAACTCTTAGTCGTTTACAATTAATCAGCTCTAACTTTGTCTGTTACAATGCAAACACGTTTTGTGTTTATCATATATATTAATGTATAACATGTATATATATATATATATATATATATATATATTAAAGTTTAGAATCCCGATGTCGATTTATTTCATTTTATTTTTAATTTAATTTAATTTAATTAATTTTATTGGAAAGTAGGTTTCTAAATATTTTCAGTAAATCTTTGTATCAGTCTTGGTAGCTTAGTGGGAAGTACCAGAGATAGTGAGATCCTGGTCTCGGTGTTCAATTGTGGTCTGTGTGTTGAATCGGGGACTGAGGTTCAATCCTGGCCTGTGAGATACACATAATGAGTCATATTGATCTTTTTTAATTTTCCTTCTATGTTTTTTTGAATAAGAGAACCCTTACTTATTTAATTATATTTAATTTAATTTTTTATTTTAGTTAAATTGTCGAAACTACGGCCGATCTAAAGGTTGAGGAGACAATATAATGTCTATTTCATCAGTATCCTCCAAATTTAGATCGCCAGTGGTTTCGACAATTACACTAAAATAAAAATTAAATTAAATTAAATTAATTAAATTATATTAGATAAATAGACATTGGGGTTCTCACCAGAGATTTTCAGTTTTTTTAAGGAAAATTAAAAGAAGATTAACAGGACACATTACATGTGTCTCACAGCAACGATTGAACTCCCAGACCAGGATTTAACCTACAGACAAGGATCTCACCATCTCTGGTACTTCCCAATAGCCGCCAGACTGCTACAAAGGACTGCTGAAAATTAATATTTATAAACCTACTTTCAAAATAAAAGTAATCTAATTAATTTTATTTAAAAATAAAATAAAATAAATAAACATTGGGGTTCTCACAAAACTTTTTCAGTTTTCCTTCTAAGAAATGTCAAAGGAATATATATATATATATATATATATATATATATATATATATATATATATATATATATACTATATTATATTTTGAGATTAAACTCTTAGTCGTTTACAATTAATCAGCTCTAACTTTGTCTGTTACAATGCAAACACGTTTTGTGTTTATCATATATATTAATGTATAACATGTATATATATATATATTAAAGTTTAGAATCCCGATGTCGATTTATTTCATTTTATTTTTAATTTAATTTAATTTAATTAATTTATCTTGAAAGTAGGTTTCTAAATATTTTCAGTTAATCTTTCTATCAGTCTTGGTAGCTTTGTGGGAAGTACCAGAGATAGTGAGATCCTGGTCTCGGTGTTCAATTGTGGTCTGTGGGTTGAATCGAGGACTGAGGTTCAATCCTGGCCTGTGAGATACACATAAGGAGTCATATTAATCTTCTTTAATTTTTCCTTCTATATCTTTTTGAAAAAGAGAACCCCTACTTATTTAATTATATTTAATTTAATTTTTTATTTTAGTTAAATTGTCGAAACTATGGCCGATCTAAAGTTTGAGGAGACAATATAATGTCCATATCATCTGTCTCCTCCAAATTTAGATCGCCAGTGGTTTCGACAATTTCACTAAAATAAAAATTAAATTAAATTAAATTAAATTAATTAAATTATAATACATAAATAGACATTGGGATTCTCACCAAAGATTTTCAGTTTTTTCTAAGAGATGTAAAAGGAAAATTAAGAAAAGATTAATAGGACACATTAGACATGTCTCCAAGAAAGATTGAACTCGAGTCCTAGATTGAACTTAGAGTGAAGGATCTCACCATCTCTGGTACTTCCCACTAAGCCACCAAAGACTGCTACAAAGGTCTACTGAAAATTAATATTTATAAACCTACTTTCAAAATAAAACTAATTTAATTAATTTTATTTAAAAATAAAATAAAAATAAATAGACATTGGGGTTCTCACAAAACTTTTTCAGTTTTATTTTCTAAGAAATGTCAAAGGTATATATATATATACATATTAAAGTTTAGAACCCCAATGTCTATTTATTTCGTTTTATTTTTAATTTAATTTAATTTAATTAATTTTATTTTGAAAGTAGGTTTCTAAATATTAATTTTCTGCATATCTTTGTATCAGTCTTGGTAGCTTAGTGGGAAGTAGCAGATATGGTGAGATCCTGGTCTCGGTGTTCAATTGTCGTCTGTGGGTTGAATTGAGGACTGAGGTTCAATCCTGGCCTGTGAGATACACATAAGGAGTCATATTAATCTTTTTTAATTTTCCTTCTATGTCTTTTTGAAAAAGAGAACCCCTACTTATTTAATTATATTTAATTTTTTATTTTATTTTAGTTCAATTTTCGAAACTACGGCCGATCTAAAGGTTGAGGAGACAATATAATGTCTATTTCATCTGTATCCTCCAAATTTAGATCGCTGGTGGTTTCGACAATTACACTAAAATAAAAATTAAATTAAATTAAATTAATTAAATTATATTAGATAAATAGACATTGGGGTTCTCACCAAAGATTTTCAGTTTTTTCTAAGGAAAATTAAAAGAAGATTAACAGGACACATTACATGTGTCTCCCAGCAACGATTGAACTCCCAGACCAGGATTGAACCTACAGACAAGGATCTCACCATCTCTGGTATTTCCGAATAGCCGTCAAGACTGCTACAAAGAACTGCTGAAAATTAATATTTATAAACCTACTTTCAAAATAAAATTAATTTTATTAATTTTATTTAAAAATAAAATAAAATAAATAAACATTGGCGTTCTCACAAAACTTTTTCAGTTTTCCTTCTAAGAAATGTCAAAGGAATATATATATATATATATATATATATATATATATATATATATATAGTTAAAAGAATAGAGGTGTAACACACAAGTTATTATATATTGGTAAACGGAATAGAAAATGCTGACAAATTGTTCACAGTTGAAAAATGGTTTAATTAGGAATAAAAGAGTATTAGTAATTGTATGGGTTAGTATTCAGTTGTGGTTTTAAGTTTTTAAGTTTTTACCGGTTGCGCATTTCTAAATGCTTTTCAAAAATAATTTTGAGATAGAGTGTCCGTGTTGTCTGCTCTGATTAGTTTGGGGAATTCTACCTGTTTTTATGTTAACAAAGTGGCTCCAGCGCTACTTTGGTGTTGCAAAAATTCTTGTGGTCAAAACAATTTTGATTGGTCGGTAGAGGTCATGTGAATGTAAAAAATTGATTTTGCGCCAAGACTGTTTTTATGTTAACAAAGTGGCTCCAGCGCTACTTTGGTGTTGCAAAAATTCTTGTGGTCAAAACAATTTTGATTGGTCGGTAGAGGTCATGTGAATAAAAAATTGATTTTGCACCAAGACTGAGAAATGACTCTTTCCCAACAAATGTGTGTGTGTGTGTGTGTAGTAGTAGTAAGGTGTTCGATGTTGTGATAATGGTTAGCAGGGATGTGTGTCAAATGGTTATTAAGATAAGTGTGTGTGTGTGTGTATAGCAGAGTAATTCGTGGTAGCAGGGATGGTCAGTAGAAATGTTTCTGTAAGCAGTGGGGGTATTTTAGCATGTCAAAAGATAATTTTCAGCTTTTGTCTTATACGGAGAAGTGTGTGTGTGTATAAGTCTCTTTGTATGTTAATGTACGCATGTGTGTGTGTGTGTATATATATGTACTATATATATGTACTATATATGTACTATTTCTATAGTACCATCTGTGCAATGGAATGAGCTAGTATTCTATGGGTACTTGCTGCTATTTATTGCACCAGAGCACCGGCCACATATAAAATCTATATTCTTAGTTAGCTTACCTGTGATCGCACTACATCTTTTATGTACCCATACTTTGCATTTGGGACATAAAATGGAGTTTCTGCCTACTCCTTTCCTACACACTGAGCATGGCCATTTCCCAGATGGGACCGGTGCCCTATTTTCCTTCCTACAAACTAGAACTTTAGTCTTAGACAAGTTAACTTTAAGGCCTTTTGATTCTAGGCCATGCTTCCATGTTTGGAATTTCTTCTCTAGTTCAGCCATTGATTCAGCTATGAGCGTTAGATCATCTGCATATAGGAGTTCCCATGGGCAGCCAGTCTTGAACTCCTCTGTTATAGCCTGAAGGGCAATAATAAATAGTAGGGGGCTAAGAACGGAGCCCTGACGAACACCAACTTTTACGCTAAACTCTTCACTATATTCGTTGTTAATTCTAACCTTGCTGACTGTTTCTTTATACATGGCTTGTATAGCTCTCACAAGCCATTCATCAACACCTAGTTTTCTAAGCGCCCACCAGATAATATATATATATACATTTTGAGTATATGTTGGTTGTTTACCGACACCACAGTATGCAGTTTGGAGCACTCGACGAAGTACGCAGGTTGGTTTGGTTACTCCGGAGTAATGTAAAATAAAATAATTAAGTCAAATATTTTAAATTTAGCTTCGTTTATTAAGAATGTACTGCTATATATATTTCGGTGACAGCCATCATTGGCTGTGACCTCTTCAGGCAGCCCAAATTGGTGTGGTAGAGACAGGTACACATGTTGTTAAAGTGTTTTACTCCGTCAATACTCTGATATGTCCAGCTCCTGGTTGGGTTGTTATTTCTCTGAGGAACTGGAATCATATGATTCCAGATATGATTCCCACTGTAGGGAAAGGGCTTATGTATATATATATATATATATGTGTGTTTGTGAGCGAGTGTGTATCTGTGCCTGTATATATGGATATGTGTGTGTATGTGTGTGTGCATGGGAGAAAAAGAAGGGGGGGGGGGGTCTATGTATATGTCTGTCCCTGTTTGTGTGTACGGGTATATATACGCGTATGCATGTGTGTGCGCCTGTGTGTGTGTTGATGTATATAGGCATGTAGGCATGCGTGTGTGTATGCGTATGTTTATAGGTTTATATGTTCTCCTTAAATGTGTGTGTATAGCGGGAGTCTATGCGTTTGACTGTCGTTATCTATGTGTTTGTGTGTATGTGTATGTATGTGTGTGTGAGTGCACACGTGGACGTGTGAACTACCAACCCCAGCAGTAATTCATTGAGGTGTGGCAGACATGGGACAGCTGATGGTCAACCGAACGATACCTGTGGTCAGAATTATGATGACGTAGACAACCAGCGGCCAATAACAGGACGTGCGAAGAGGATGATGTTTTTGACGGTAACACGCCAGTGAAAGAATTTACTCTGAAATCATTAGACGTGTCCGTCGAACCTGCAGATCCAGACTCAGACAGATCCACACAATGATCGTGTCTCGAGCTGTCCGCCAGCGAAACAATTGTAACACACAATAAATTGAGTTCAGATGCATCACTGATTTTTTTGTTTTATATTATATATATATATATATACGTGTATGTGTGTAGACACACACATATAAGGAGGTGATTTGGCAGTTTTTAGAGCATCGGTTTTAATGATTGACAACATTTTTAATTATTACATTGAGAATTGGCAGCATCAGTCAAAATATCATTAGTTACAGCCCTTACATTTTAAGTCCAAATACTAACAAGAGCAACTTTGACTTCCTTCCAGGGTCACAAGAAATTAAGTATCAGTCAAGTACTGCAATTGATTTAAATGAATAGAACTTCCCTTAATGCTTTCATTATGAATCCAGCTAAAAGTGGCTCTGGTTTTATGAAACAAAATCACTCATTTTAAAGGATTTGTATTTAACCCTTTAGCATTTATATTCCTCTCTATATACTGTTGCATTTTCACGGTAAACATTTTATTTCACATAATTATCTCACATAATATCAAATCTACAAGATTTTGATATCATTTATTTTGAGAAGAATACCTTAACATAAGTATGAACAGCCAGTTACAGCTGATTTGAACAGAAAGAGGTGAGAGTTCTGGCCGGATATGGCCGGTTTAAATGCTAAAGGGTTAAATAACATTTTTCCAACATAACTTCATATAATAACCATATGTTAAGTTTCTGTCTTAGGAATGAAAATAATAATTTTAGCAAATCCTTCAAAATTCTTCATTGATTGGCATAAAATCATTCACTGACACATCCATGCCTCAGACCCACACAGGTACTGTTTCCTCCCTCATGGTTTCTATTGCTATTAGAATGGTCTCTATTTCTCACTTTCTGGTCTCATGCCTTCACTCCTAATTCATTTGTATCTCCTCCTCAAGAAGTTTTTTGAAAAATGAAATAAAAGATAAAATAAATCAAAATAACCACAGGCGAACGGGATTGGAAGGTGAGATTTTGTCTTTGCAGAAGCTGTAATCTTTAACCCTTTTAATATGAAACTGCCTGAAACTGCTCCCAGTCATATAATACAAAACTACTTGTTTTAAAGTGTTTATATTTATCTAAAAACCTTCCACCATTATTTTAATTTCTAAAAACCTCGTACAAATACATACGGATGTGATTCGAGGTGTGAGGGAGTTATACATCAAGACAAAATAATATTGTGTGGACATTTACAGAAGGGAGGTAACTCTTTCATTGGACGTTACTTTAGTAAAACTTAAATAATTCAATAAACTATAATCACTGAATTAAGTATCAATCTAAGTACTAGCGTTGACGTAGTTTAGTAAAACTGTTAAAGGTGGTGCTCCAGCTAGGCCGTATTCCAATGGCATCATCAGTAAAAGTGTTTTTTAAAAAAAGAATTGAAATAAAAAATATTTAATTTAAATTATATGCTAATTTATTAGGATTAGATATTCTCAAAAAATGTCAGCCTGTGAAAAAAGCTGCGTGGAATAAAGGTTTTGTGTAGTTATATTATAGTATTTAACGTGTCCTTCCTTTTTTGACAATAGGGTGAGGATTTTAGAGAGATATGACTACTATTTTTAGCAGGTCGGATGACAAATAGGGGCTCCTTGTTGGCTTATGTGTGTATGTGTATGAAGGATGGGGAGTGGGGAGTAGAGAAAACAGTAAAATAGAAACAAGTTAATGATAAAAGAGCAAAAAACACTGTGTGAGAGAGTAAATGACGGTACAAGACTGAAAATAGATACCAGTGTAACCAGCAGCTCGTGAAAACACGACTTCCGGGCCACAGACCTTGCCACAGAGGTTGAAGCAAGAGTGTTTGTAGGCAGATCTAACTATAGTTTCATGAAACAATTCTTAATCACACTGAGCTAAACCTCATCAAGAGAGCTTTGGCCCGGGAAAACATCCCCTCAATTTTGAAACCGTCTGAGTTGTCCAGAATTGGTGGGAAAAGACCTGACGGTCTTACCCTGTGCCCTGGTTAAGAGGCAGGTGTCTTATCTGGCACGTCACAGTTAGTGACTCTTTTGCTTCTTCCCACATCTTGGATGCTTCGGTTAGGGCGAGAGCTACAGCTTCCGCAGCCGAACGGAACAAAATCCTTAAATACCGTGTTCTGTCAGCTAACTACATTATCCAGCCTGTGGCGTTCGAGACGTTTGGGGGAGTCGGGCTACTGACAGTGAGGTTCTTATCTTCACTGGCGGCTCGCCTAACCGAAGTAACTGGTGATGCTCGTGAGGGCGCTTGTCTGTTCCAACGTATCAGCCTCGCCATCACCCGAGTAACGCTGCGAGCGTGATGGCTTGTCTCACATATTATTAGAGAGGTTTCCCAGTGCTCCTCGCGATATTGTTATCTTTTGCTCTGGCAGCGGTTAGTTTGTCCACCTCTTTCACCTGCCTTTTGTTCTATGTGGTCCCAGATGTGTGTATTACCTACTTGTGTGTTTTTCTCTCTTTCTTTTTTTCTTTCCTTTTTCTTTCTTTTTTTCTCTTTCTATTTGTAATATTATGTTGAGGGTTATGCCTTAATCTTTAGAAAGAAGAGAACCAAAGCCCTAAAGCAATAGCTGGGGTCGCAGAGTGGCGTTCCAGTTTAATCTGGTCGAGGAGTGACAGAAACGATCTTTATAAGGCTTAGGTGCACAACACACAAGTCTTCAGTTGCCAAATGGTTTAAAGACATCAGCAGAAAAACACTCAAGAGTCATGACCTGAATGTGGCTCGGCCTCCTTAGAGTGTAAAGAGGTAAGGGTTAAAACACTTGCTTGAGACGTACTCGACAACAGAGAAGGACTATCCTTAGGAGAAAAATATGGAAGCTAAAGGACCCCACAACCAGTAACAAATTTAAAAGCATATTACTTGATGCTTTTGACAGTAAGGAAGAGCAATTAGAGTTATACAATATAGAGGAACAGTGGGAATTCCTGAAAGCTAACCTGCTGAAGGCGACAGATGAAATCTGTGGCTGGAGCAGACCTATAGGCAGGAGGAGAGTAACTTGGTGGTGGAACAGTAAGGTGGAGGAGTCAATCAAGGCCAAAAAGCAGGCTTGGAAAGTATGGCGGGGTGGGGGGAAGTAGAGAAGACTATCAAGTGGCCAGGAGGGAAGCTAGGAGACAAGTGTACTTCGCAAGAAGGGAAGCAGAGGAAAGAAAGTTCAAGCATGTTCTACAACGCGAGGACAAAAAACGTGAGGTGTTCAGGATTGCTAGGCAATGTGTCAAGGAAAACCGTGATATTGTCGGGGAGAAGTGTGTCCATAATAAAGATGGTGTATTTGCCATCACTGACGCTGATAAGCAGGTAGCTTGGAAGTGTCACTACGAAAGGCTACTAAATGAGGAGAATAAATGGGAGAAAGACAGTCTCCCCCACATCGATCCAATAGAGGGACAAGCAGTGCAATTGAAGGTAGTATAATAAGTAAGGCAATCAAAGATATGAAGACGGGCAAGGTGGCCGGGCTTGTGGAAATAGTTGCTGAAATGCTAAAAGCATCTGGAACGGTGGGACACACTATGGTGACCCGGATAGTAAACCAAGTCATACAGAATGGGGTCGTACCAAAGGACTGGCATAGCAGCATCATCATTAACTGCTACAAGGGTAAAGGAGATGCCCAAGATAGGGGTAACTATAGAGGCATTAAATTAATTGACCAAGTCATGAAGGTCACAGAAAAAGTAATAGCGCAACTAATCAGAGAGCGAATTGATCTAGATGAAATGCAGTTCGGGTTTGTGTCAGGTAAAAGTACCACAGATGCTCTTTTCATTGTACGGCAACTACAGAAGTACCTAGCTAAAAGTAAACCCCTATACTTAGCTTTCGTTGACTTGGAGAACGCCTTTGACAGAGTCCCACGCCCCATTATCTGGTGGGCTCTCAGAAAACTAGGTGTTGATGAATGGCTTGTGAGAGCTATACAAGCCATGTATAAAGAAACAGTCAGCAAGGTTAGAATTAACAACGAATATAGTGAAGAGTTTATCGTAAAAGTTGGTGTTCATCAGGGCTCCGTTCTTAGCCCCCTACTATTTATTATTGCCCTTCAGGCTATAACAGGGGAGTTCAAGACTGGCTGCCCATGGGAACTCCTATATGCAGATGATCTAACGCTCATAGCTGAATCAATGGCTGAACTAGAGAAGAAATTCCAAACATGGAAGCATGGCCTAGAATCAAAATGCCTTAAAATTAACTTGTCTAAGACTAAAGTTCTAATATGTAGGAAGGAAAATAGGGCATTGGTCCCATCTGGGAAATGGCCATGCTCAGTGTGTAGGAAAGGAGTAGGCAGAAACTCCATTTTATGTCCCAAATGCAAAGTATGGGTGCATAAAAGATGTAGTGGGATCACAGGTAAGCTAACTAAGAATATAGATTTTATGTGGCCGGTGCTCAGGTGAAATAAGTAGCAGCAAATGCCCACAGAATACTAGCTCATTCCATTTCCCAGATGGTTCTATAGAAATAGTGGACACCTTCCGTTACCTGGGTGACAAAATCAACAGTGGTGGAGGGTGCTCCGAAAGTACTGTAGTCAGAACGGGATGGAAAAAGTTCAGAGAGCTTATACCACTATTGGCCGTTAAAGGGTTCTCTCTAAAAATGAAAGGCAGGCTGTATGATGTCTGCACACGAACAGCAATGTTACATGGCAGTGAGACATGGGCCTTGTGTGCAGAGGATCTACGCAGACTGGAGAGAAACGAAGCTTGCATGCTCCATTGGATGTGTAATAGTAATATACGCGAACGGCAAAGCATAAATGAACTAAGTGAGAAATTAGGAATAAGAGGGATCAGATGCTGTTTACTCGAGAGAAGACTACGTTGGTATGGTCACGTGATGTGCATGAAAGACGACAGCTGTATAAAAAAGTGCAGAGCGATCAAAATAGACGGTAGCTACGGAGTAGACAGACCCAGAAAAACCTGGGACGACTTGATAAATTCAGACCTCAGACACTTACACCTTTCCAAGACAATGTCACTGGACCGAGATCTTTAGCACTACACAGTAATACAGAAGATCCGCCTTGCCTAAATACAAAGCGAAACCTACAGTCAGTAGGCACCTCCTAACCAAAAATACACCCCCGTCCCACTACCCCTTACCCCCACCCCATCTACACCACCCCTTTCGGTGTAAAGTTATGTTGGTACCACAACATTCAGTTCTAAATAAATGAGGTCGTGTAGGTGTCACGACAAAAAAAAAAACACTCCTTGCTGTAATGTGGCCGTGTAGGTAACACAAAAACCTCCCAGTCCACACTGTAAACGTGGTTGGTGTTAGGAAGGGCATCCAGCCATAGAAAACCCACCCGAAAACAGTCCTGAGCAAGACAACCAATCTTGCCTCTAGTGGGACAATTCCCGTCCAGACCCATGTTAGCGTGGAAGATGGACGTTAAACGATGATGATGATGAATGGGACGGGGATTTTTCTCTGAAGACCTTCTGCTGCCCATCTCACCCTAAAGTTTCTTACTACCTAAGACTGTGTAGAAAAAAAGAAGGTAAATGAGTAGAAAACAGTAAGATAGAGGAGAGAGTATTTAGAGGAGAACAACAATAGCAACAATAAATGAGAGCTAGAGAATAAAACGATATATATAATTGTTTCTACGTTTGGCACAAGGCCAGCAATATACCAGAGCGTTACTGGTACTTTATTTTGTCGACCCCGAAAGTATGAAAGGCAAAGTTAACCTCGGCGGGATTTGATCTCAGAACATAAAGGGCCAAAACTCTATGCTGTAAAGCTCTACCGATACTGCCAATTCACCGCCCCTATAAAACGATATATATAATTGTTTCTACTTTTGGCACAAGGCCAGCAATTATTTCAGTACATTACTGGTACTTTATTTTATCGACCCCGTAAGGATGAAAGGCAAAGTTAACCTGCGATACAGAAAGCAACAGAGAGAGACGGGGGAGTAAAAGGGAAAGAGTAAGAATGTGATAGAGAGAAAAGGTAAGAGAGAAAGTTTCATAGATAGATAGAGATAAATAGTTAAGTAGAGAGAACTAGCCGGTTCGAAATAATTATTTCCGTTCCAAGTTTTACATCCACCATTAGTTAATCACGTGACGACACATGTCTTCTGGTCTATTTTGACGTGGAAAACACTGAAGAAGGAAATATATATTTTTATATATACACCACTGTTTAATGTGTGTGTCATTTGCATTATAATGTATTAAAATTATTCAAAAGGATATTTTAGACTTCCACTTACAGCAGCATGGTAAATAACATCTTCCAATATATCACCTCCTTGTAATTTTTAAATGTTTTCTCTTATATTCCTTTGTAAACACTAAAATATAATTTTTCACTGACAAAACTGTCTTTTTCATTTATATTGTTACAAAATGTTGATGTTGTTGCTGTCAGTCCCCCAGATCAGCCCTAATCCTGCTCACCTATGATCAAAAGCGTTCCGCGCATGTTTATTTTGTTTATCATGCCGTAAGCGACATTGTCTAATGTAGCTTCCTTTCATTTTGTTAAGACAGTTGTTATCAGGTGTGCCCTAATTAAATAAATCTGTAATCGAAGGTGTTCCCGTCATAACTCTCCTAAGTTATTGTATATCGGAGACCACATTGTCCAGTGTTTCCTTTCTTTTATAGAGTGTCATTTGTATACCTTGATATGTAAGACGGGTAACATTTGGGTTTGCTGTTGTTAAACCCCAACTCAGCCCTGATTAAATAAACGTATGACCGAAAGCGTTCCATTAGTGAAGATTCCTTTTTATTCTATATCAAGGACTACATTATTCAATGACTCCATCCTTTTGTGAAGACAGAGAAGTAACATTTGCAGTAAATGAAAATAACTCGTCCGACTCAGTGCTTATATACACATTACTGTTTGTTGTCAAGTCAGTATTGACACCCAGTTGTGGTCACCCTGTCGTATTGTATACCAATGACTACATTCTCAAATGTGTCCTTCTTTTTGTAGAGTGTCATTTCAGATGCGTGTTTGTATTGTTTAGTCCCATGTCAACTCTGATTAAATAAACCTGTGATTAAAGACATTCCAGTCATGACCAGCCTGTCTCATTGTATATTAGGAACGACATTATCCCCTGAGTCTTTCCTTCTCTTTATGACAATAGGATAATATTTATGGTGGTGAATTGGCAGAGTCAGTAGAGCGTCGGACCATATGCTTTGCGGTGTAGAGTTGCGGCCCTTTACACATTGAGTTCAAATGCCACCGAGGTTAGCTTTCCCTTTCATCCTTACTGGGGTCGATAAAATAAAGTACCAGTAATGCATTGAGGTCAATTTCATTGACTTCCCCAAAATTGTTAACCTTGTGCCTATATCAGAAACCAATATTTATGTTTTATCGCCCATGGCCAGTCATGATTAAACAAACCTATGATCAAAGGCGTTCCAGCCAGTACCGTTCCAATCTTATTGTCTACCAATGAACGTTGAGTGGTGAAGTTCCCTTCGCAGTCGTCAGGTCTCGGGTTCGATCCCACTGTATGGCATTTTGAACAAGTTTCTTTACCATTGTCTCTGATGAAATCACAAGCCTTGTGAATGATATCTCATCGATTGGATTGTACCCATAATCTGTCACGCTGATTTTGCCTGAGAATTACGTTAAAAGTACACGTGTCTGTGGAATACTCAACTACGTACTAGATGATCGAACAATTAAATGTTCATCGTCGAAACCGATGGAGGATTTATCATTCTATATAAAGCCCTATGTTATCCAATGTATCCCTCCATTTAAGACAGTAGACTCATTTAAAATCTTTATTGATATTGTTTAGCCTAAGTTCAGCTCTGATTAAATACACCAACGATCAAAGTCATGACAGTCTCATCTTATCAGGAATAAAATTGTTCAATTGTTCTTCCTTTGGTTAAGGCAGTTTGGTATCATTTGAGGTTGTTGTTTAGCCCGGGATTGACCATGATTAAATAAACTAGTGATTCCAGTAAACTTACTCTATAGAATTGTTATTTCCGGTATTCTTACTCTATAGAATTGTTTTAAGAATCTCAAGTAACAAATACATAATTTCTATATAAATAACTTCTTTTTTTATTTTCAGGATTATTCCAAATTTTTAGATGAGAATTTCGATGTAAAGGAATGGGTGAATGGGGCTTTCAGGTCCCATAAAGACACTACTGTTAGTAAAGATGTAAGTGGTTTGATGTTATGACATTTTGACAACACAAAGAAACTAATAGCTATAGTCTTAATACTATAAATCAATACTACGTATTAACTATACATTATTGTATTAATTCTATAAATTATAATATTAACTATATAAATTGTAGTATCAATACTATAGGGTAGATAGAAACTGTATAGATGAACTGTATTAGATGAACTGTATCTGTTCTTAAATGATAGACAGTCCTTCACTCTGTTTATAAAACCCCACCCACCCTGGCCTTGTTGAAAGCATGCAACCTTGTGATTAAGCTGTTGGACTCACAACCATAAGGTCATAGGTTTGAGAGGATTGTGCATTGTGTTCTTGAGCAAAGCATTTCACTTCGCAATGCCTCAGCTTGCATGGCTGAAAAAATAAGTACCAGCTGCAGTTGAGATTTAATTTTGCAATGGCCAGAGTTTATCCTGGTTTCATTGGCATTAAATAACTGAGAGCAAAAGGCTTACTTCATCGCAAGGTTAACCTCGGCTGCTGTTGGTACTCATTTTTGGTTGAGTAGACTGGAGCAACATAAAATGAAGTGTTTTGCTCAACATACCACCTTACAATCATGAGCCTGACACCATAATCACTAGGTTGTGTGTCTTCACTGGGATTGTACAAGAAATATATATGATGTTATATATAATTTGTTTCTCTTTGCAGCAATATGCCACAACATTAGTGATGAAATTGCAAATGTTTATTCAAGTAAGTTCTAACATTTTCTCTGATACATTATTGTTCTTCTTCAAGTGTTTTACAGCCATTTCTCCTTTATAAGATGTAAAGGAATTAGTGAGGTTAGTTTACAGCTAGATGTCCCTTTTTTTACCACCAACCATTGAATGGTGAAGGAGAGATGAGCCCTATTTATGACCATCATCAATGGCATGGGTTGGACAAGTTGTCACTATTTCTTGCATCAACATGGTTTCTACTGCTGGATTTCCTTCCTAACTCCAACCACTTTACATAGTGCACTAGGTGTGTTTTATCATGGCACCTGCACTAGAGAGGTTGTTATGTTCTCAGCATGGCAAAAGAGGCCCTCTCGACTCTATGGTTTTTCTGTTCATCATCATGTGTCTATGTATGACATAAGTGACAACTAAAAGGATGGAAAGAGCATCAGGCCGTAAAATACTGCCTCAAAAGTCCCACCTCATACATGTTAACATGGAAAATCCCACCTGACACATGTTAACATGAAAAGTCCCACCTGACACATGTTATCATGGAAAGCTGGATGTAAAAACAATGAACATAATGATTTCAACACCATTATTCACTTATTTGTTATATCAATCCTGTTCAAAAGTGTTCTTATTCAATGATGTCCCTGTATTCATGTAACACTGTTTATCCTATTACAGGAAGTCAACAATGTCATAGAAGACTCCAGCCAACAGGCCTTACAGAATTTACCAAGGTATATAGCTATTGACATTCTCTCTCTCTCTTTGCTACTTTTTGGTGAAAGGAGGAGTATTGAGAGACATTTTGGGAATATCATTGACACTAGATCTCCTTTAAAGAACATGAACATTTGATTTACTTGTTAGCGTTAGGGTTTCATTGTCTGTATATATATAAGCAGAAGGGATATTCAATTTGTTGGTAATTCAACAAATATAAATGTTTATAACTGATTCAGAGCACTCAACAGATTTTCTGGAGTATAATATACAATGATATTAAATAAATGAAAACTATATTTATAAAACCATATTTATTCTATTATATATATTTCAAAGGTACCACAATTTTGGTACGCTATCATCAGATAAAATACAAAATGTTTTATAAATATTTGACATAACCAAGGATAACATACCTTAACGGTTCAAGTTATCCCTGGATAGTGAAGGGAAGAGAAAAAAGTCAGATATTTCAAATTATTAAGATGAAAATGCAAATGAGGTTTATGTAAAAGGGCTGAAAAAAACGTTATTTTAGACGCTATGGAAAATTTAAATAATTATAAGTTATTGTATGCGTAGGAAAGAAGAGAATGGAAGAAGGGCTAGCATTTACGTTAATTTGGGGGAAAAGATTTGTTTACCTATATTATGAGTTATAATATTGTATATATAATCAATTAGATTATATGAAGAATTATGGTTGTAAGTATTTTTATCTTATTACATTAGGATAGGTTATATGTATCTGTTAGAACATGAAAAGTGTGAAACAACAGAATGTTCACTTTTCGTGTTCTAACATATATGGATAACTTCTTCATAAATTTTCCGGGGATAGCCGTGGTGGTGGTGATCGTATGTCATTGGCTAATTTTCAACCAATCAGAGTAAGTGTTGATATATATATATATATACTATTCCCCCTCTCTATATATATATCTTACGCTTTCGCTTTACACTCCTCCCCTTCAATAACACATTTCCCCCTCTCTATATATCTCTTATACTGTTACACTTATATTTCCATTTATTTATTCCCCCCTCTCTCTATATCTCTTCCACTGTTACTTACGCCTGTTTCTCTCTATCTGTTCCGTCTCTATATATATCTCTCTTACTCTTTCGCTTTGCACTCCTCCCCTTCAATACCATCTCTCCCCCTCTCTATATATTTGTTACTCTATCGCTGCACGCTCCTCTCCTTCAATATATCAATTACACACTTACGCTGTACACTCCTTTATCTCCAGCGCCCCTATATATACCCCCCCCCCCGCATCTATATTTTAATGTTCCGTTGCACCGTGAATATATGTGTCTATATATATATACATATATATTGTATATACACATTCATGTATGTGTATACACACTCATGTATGTATATACACTGGTTTTATGTGTGTATTGTAAATTTGTACTGTTAAAACACGAAACTAACATTCGATTGACACTTTGATTACCTGTACAGGCAATAGTTATTAGAATGCTGTTGAAGTGTGTATATAACATGCTTATAATATTGGTTGTATCATATTTACTTGTATATTTGTCTATATTGTTTGTTTTGTGTTAAATTATTTTATTATTATTATGTTGGATTATTTTTTTTATTATTATGTTAAACTATTTGTATGTAATATTTAATTTTTTTATTAATTCAACTATAATAATCGACATATGAAATTTAAATCAACAATAGGAGAAAAAAAAAAATCTTATTGCACAAACAATAATTCTGCACAAATGTTGCTCCATTATTAGATCTAATGTTGCAACGATACAGTTAAATGTTGTCTGTGTATTTTAAAAAAGATTTGCTTATAATCTTTTCAAATTTCATTACGCCAATGATTCAAGCTCAAATTGACATTATCTAAAAAATTGTACAAACAGCGGTGGATTAGCAGTAGTGAACAGATAAATCAGTCAATTTATTAAGATTGACTTGGCATCAATCAGCAAGACCTTCATTAGCTGCTCTCCAGCCATCTATTTAAAGCTGTATACATCTATGGTACGAATACACTTGGAGTTCGCGTCATCAGTCTGGAACGCCTATCTTGCTCAGAACATTGACCTCCTGGAAACTGTTCAGAGACATGCAACCAAGCGCATACCCTCCATCAGACACCTACCATACCCTGAATATTTTGCTTCCCTCTGGCAATGGACTTGGTAAACACCCACAAAGTTATTAACCATCTGACCAACAACAACCCCGAACACCTTTTTGATCTCCATGTGTCTAACACGTGGACATGCCTACAAAGTCAGAAAACAACACAGCTCCCATGACTTTAGGAAATATTTCTTCATGCTCAGAGTTGCTGAAGGATGGAACAAACTTCCTGCATCAGTTGTTAGCTGATGACACACTGCATCCTTTAAAACCATCATACATTCCGAAATACACCAAAACTACACCTGATGTCCCCCTTCCATACACATGCACATATGTGTATATCATGACTCATGCACTGTTCTTTTTTCCTGACGTTTTTATATTACCCTATGTATTATATATGCACTTTTGATGAGTTGTAGTGTACCTCAGCATTGTACACAATATTTTCATTATTATTATCATTATTATTATTACACTCATTGATCCATTTTGCACTAACTCTGCATCAAGCACCCTCACCTAAATATTAACCAATCAAGGATCCAATACAGCTATCTGTTGGATGAGTATTGTATAGTGCCAAAAACGAAACCAATCAGTTTAGCAGAAAGTTTCCAGACAAGAAACACGCATATTTTGATATCCTCAAACACGTTTACACATGGCATGAAATATAACTAATCCGAGATGGCTAGGTTTCATCTTCTAACTGGATATACGAAATCCATTATGTCTTGACAACAACATGAGGTAACATTATGTTATTCACAGACACACTTTGTACACTGTTCCATATCAGAATGTATTTCCTTCGTCACATTCACAAACAGTATTGAAAATATGTTCTTCGGCAAATAAAAATGTTTTGTTCATAATATTTCAACTAGCGATTGCTCTACTTCACGCACGACCACCATAAATTAATGACCAGCTCAACACAATTATTGGTAGAGCGTCAGACACCATGCTTTGCAGTATTGTTATGGTCCTTTGCATTCTAAGTTCAAATCCTGCCGAGGTTAACTTCGACTTTCATACTTACTAATTCGATAAAATAAAGTACCAGTAATGGACTGCCATAATGGATTTGTGCCGAAAAATAGAAACACTATTAATGTGCAATAAGAGCAAAATATAACGACATTGCTCAATTATTTTATCTAATGTTGTAATAACACAAGGAAATGTTGTTTGTGTATTTTTTTTTATATTTGCTCATAGGCTTTTACAATTTTGCTCAGCCAACAACTATTAAAAAGTGAGTTGCTTAAGATAACAATTTAATCACAAATTGTTGCTATCTTTTAATACACTCCAACAAGTCATCAAATTATGTACAATAAAAACAAATCTTATTAATTTGCTCAGGGAATATAAAGAAAATGTATATACACTGATAATTGCAATTGTATGTAAATATTTTGTTTTTGTATTGTTTATTTTATGTTTTCTATTATGTATAATATATTGATTTAATATTGATTGTTTTTTGTAGTTGTTTATATTAAAAGTCTGAAAATATTTTTATACATCTTACACTAATATTTATAAGATAATTTATAATAACAATTACATAATCTAATTACATTACAACGATAATTTATTATTAATATATATCCTGTTTAACTAGAGTTATTACAAGCGTTGCCTTAAAAAAATATTAAACTAGACATGAAAAATGCGCAAGCTCAAAAGTGCCACAGAATGTTATAATAAACCTTCAAAAGTGTGGGACTAGAGTTGTTGCTAAAAAATATTGTAATCATTATACATCGTACATTCTGTGGCATCCTTTATAAAAATAGCTTAAACCAACGAAGCCTTTATTTTTACGCTATTTCACTTAGTTAATTCTTAGAGTGTAACATATAAAAATAAATACATCTATGTTTAATGTAATAACAGCTATAAATAATTACGTAATATTATTATCATATACTCATAGTAACAAAATAATTGTGTTGAAAATTAATATGATGCTTATATGAACGATCAAATCTATAATGATAATTTCTTAAATATACTAATAGTAAAATAATTTAGTTATCTATTGTTACATTTTCATAGAACTATAATATTAACAATCGTATTGCATTATCAAATTTTTATCACTACAAACTTTCATATTGGAATTACCTTAAGCCACTTATTATTACTTCGCTTTCGTACTTTTACAGCTGTAGATATTGCGCTGTATCTTATATCTAATATCAATATCTCATGGTAATTTGCATGCAGTGTAAAATAGGTTTATTAATAACTTTAATATGAAATGTATTATACAGGGCTGTGGAGTCGGCCAAAAATTGACTGGCTCCAACTCAGGATCCGATACTCCATTATTTCCTAAATTTCAGCTCCGCAGCTCTGTTATTATATTAATTAATTTATTTTATAGTTGTAAATCATATTTTTATATGTTACACTCTAAGAATTAACTAAGTGAAATAGCGTAAAAATAAAGGCTTCGTTGGTTTAAGCTATTTTTATAAAGGATGCCACAGAATGTACGATATATAATGATTACAATATTTTTTAGCAACAACTCTAGTCCCACACTTTTGAAGGTTTATTATAACATTCTGTGGCACTTTTGAGCTTGCGCATTTTTCATGTCTAGTATAAATATCTCTATATATATATTAATAAATTGCGTATGTATTGTTTATATATCAAATATGAGTTTCGAAGGATGTTGAATTTGTATTTTACTTAAAAAATAGGTGGTTCAAGTTGTTAGAGTAGAATAATTTGTGGATTCAAAAATGTTGTTCAACATTGAGAATGTTTTCAGAATATTGTTAATTTAACGAAGCTATATAGATTATCAAACATAAAATCGTTATGTTTGCACGATTGAGAAGAATGTTTATGTTTGCAACGATTGAGAAAGGAAAGATAACTCCAATTTTGTTTGTTAACTATTAAATTAGAGAAAAAATTATATATTATTTTATGTGAGATCCATTATTTTAGTCGAAAGATGTGTGAATGTTTGGATAACAAAAAGAGAGAGGAAAAATGTAATGTGTTTTCTTAAAGAGGATAAATTTTCAGAACGTCATTTAAAGATTATCAATCTACATCTAAAATATATTTATAGGGGTGTCCTTACAAAAAGAATGTCGGAATTAAAAATAATGTCAGAATTAGAATAATGTAGGAAATTAAAATATTAAATAAATATATTAAAAATATTATAAATATTAGAGGTATAAAAATTATTAAAAAAATATTTAAAAATTTACATTTAAATTTTTTAAGAAAATAGGATCATTTTGAAGGTTTATAGGGGATATTATAAATTAAAAATAGTTCTGAACGTGGAATTTTGGCGATGTTTGCAAGAAGAAAATAATTCTGTTCTGAGATTAATAGAGTTTTGACAGTTAATTATATAAAAAATTTCTTCGATACACAATTTACAGAATCTTGATAAAGCCGCATTTCGGTATGCAGGTGATTTCGAAATGTATGTGTATATATATGTATATGTATGTATGTATATGTGTGTGTATGTATATGTGTGTACATGTGTATGGAATGGGTACATCAGGTGTAGTTTTGGCGTATTTCGGGAAGCATGAGGGTTTTAAAGGATGCAGTGTCTCGGCAGCTAACAACTGACACAGGCAGTTTGTTCCATACTTCAGCAACTCTGAGCGTGAAAAAAAAATATATATATATGTGAGTTAAACTGACTTAGTTTAGTTGGTCTAGCTTGTGTCCCCACAATTCGAGATTTTGGCTTAAGTTTAATGTGTTTAATTGCTTCTCTGAGTTGATAATTTATCTTTCCATTGAGATGTCTAATATTAGAGACAAATAACTTTTTAATTGATGCATATATACAAGGGTAAGTCAAAAAGTTTCCAGACTAGCTTTTTATTTAAAAAAGGACTTTATTTATATAAGTTTAAACACCATCTACTTTGAAATAGTCCCCTTGTGCAGAAAGTTAGTTATATTACTAAAACCCTCCAAATTCTTTGTGATTTTTAAATCAGAAATATGGTGATAAAAGGATTAAGTCATCTAAACTCCTTTCCTATTGCCAATGTTAGTAATCCTTATTCTAAGACATTGTTGCTTTTATTTTTCCATTATTAAATATCAACAATAAGGGTGATGAGAGAAATTGAAGCTGTTCGACAGGAAGCAGTACTTCTGCAAGACCAGATGAGACTAGTGAAGCAAGATATTCAAAAGGTAAATATATATGCCAAATCATTCTCTCTCTCACACACATCAGACATTTGTCGAAGGTGCCAAGCAATGAGGCTGAAATCTGTGTTTGTAAAGAGAGGAGTTGTTGAAATAGTTCCTTATTGTATAGTTCTTGCTTAAATCTTTCTTAATTTTTGTTGGTTTTAGGTTGAACAAGACACATCTCAATCCATGCAGACCCTGTTGAAGCTGGATGGCATCAAATCTCGGATGAAAGCTACTTCTAATGCTCTCAAGGTAAAATGGATTTTCAAAATTATTCAGATTATTAAGTTGAAAGTATCATAGAGGTCTAGAAGCCTAGTCCCCTCTTAATTTATTGCACCATAACTGTAGCTACCATGTATGCCAGAGAATTTGTCATGATGTTTCTCAAAATGTCTATTGAAGTCACCAATGCTCCTTATGTTCATAAGCAAGTTCAGCTTGTGGGTGTATGCAGATAGTATAGTGGCTGTAGTATTGCCCAAGCCTAGTCTAAATTTAATTATTCTATCACTTACTCTGACTACCTCAGTTACCTGGTCTACTCCATCCACCCCACAATTGCTACCGGCCCAGAATAATTTGTGCCATTGTTCTTTGCTTGTGATGAGTCTGGCTGAAGCACCCCTCCACCATACTTTGTGCACACAACACACTTCTACTCATCTCCTCTCTAACCACTTTACTGCTTGGTAATAGCCAGGAGATATACATGCATGTTGAGGTTTTTCATGTACTGTATTGTGTAGTCACTCAGATGTTTGTAGTTTCCACCAGAGTGACAGCTGGGGCTACTTCTAGTCGCTAGGTCCATCACAATTTACATGTGCCTCCTATTTATCTCTGATGTAGTAAGTATAACATTTATTATATTGTATGGCTGGATTGGAAGGGGAATGTGCATGTACATATCCATGTACAGTCTTCCCCACATGTAGGGTTATGCCTCACCTACTCTAACACAAAGGGAAACTATCTAAAGGGAATGAATTAAAAAAGATGTTTGGTGGCTCTACTTTTGCTTGATTGCCAGCGAATCACAGACATCCTGCAATTTCATATTCAGTATTCTGCAGTAGAACATAAAGATCTGATGTATGCACTGCTAATTTTATGAAGGAAATTGAAAAAGATATAATCTCCACATGGTTTTTGAAGTAAAAATGCCATAACAAAAATGGCTATTTAACAGTTAGGATACTTCTAATTGAAACAAATTATAAATGCTAAAAAAAACTAAAAAAAACGTGTGTGTGATGGCTGAGAGAAAGGAGTACTCAGTATTGAGTTTCACCTGCTCTATTTTTCTTGGTTCCTAATTCTTTGCTGTTGAATTATATTCTGTTGTAGGAAGCTGATAATTGGACAACTCTTTCTGCAGACGTTGAAGAAGTCTTTCTATCTCAAGATATCCAGGCTGCAAGTCTATTTTTGAGTCGTTTTAATCGTCATCATCATCACTACCATCATCATTATCATCAGTTTTGTATTCATTTTTTTTTCATTCTGGCATGGGTTGGACAAGATTTTTGAGGCAGTATTCTAGTAGTAAGCCACAGATTTTTGAAGGTTTAACCACTGAGGAATGAGATCTCTATTTATGCGTAATGTAAGCTAGTATCACTACCTGTAATGTTGAAAGTGAAAAGAAGAGAAGAAACAAATATAATACACTAGCAGTAGTACCCGTTGTTGCACGGGATAAGGTATTTTGGAATGCGGGCCGCCAACAGACCGAATCATGGAAAAACTGCATGCGTGGTCAATATGTAAAGAAAATAAACCGAATACTCTGATGGCTGGATAATCTTTAAGATTTTCCTTGATGAAGCAGGAAAAATGCAGGTTTTCACCTAATGCAGGCCCTAGGGGAGCAGGAAAATGAATTTTTTTTATGTGCATAATATGCCTTGAAATTTCGTGAAAATCGGCTAGACGTAACGCCTCCAAAAAGCCCTAAAAAGCTGAAAAAATGAAGTTTTTCACCTAATGTGGGCCCTAGGCCATAAAAAAGTTGGATTTTCTTTGCTCACGGTATGAAGAAGAGACTGACTAATACATAGTTACAATTTCAAGGAAATGAGTCTGACGTAACGCCTCAAAAAACCCATAAAAAGCTGAAAAAACGCAGTTTTTCCCCTAATGCAGGCCCTAGGCGATCACAAAGTTGAATTTATGTGCATAATACTCCCTGAAACATGTAATACACATGTAAAGTTTGAAAAAAGTCGGTTGGGTACTTCTCGAGTTTTAGGGATTCAAACTCACAGACACACACACACACACACAGACATCCTCAGGGAAGTGACTTAACGCAGACAGTCAGACATACAGACAGATATTATAAGGGCGTGACGGTATATGTATGTATCTATCTAAAAAGAGAAAGACTAAGAATTATAGAGAGAGATTGCTAAATCGCCTAATGCGGTCCCTAGAACACTCCCTGAAACATAAGTATTACATGTGTAAAGTTTGAAAACAGTCGGTTGGGTGGTTCTCGAGTTTTAGGGATTCAAACTCACACACACACAGACAGACATCCTCAGTTTTATATATATAGATATGTGTGCGTATATATCATCATCATCATTACATCCGCTTTTCTATCCTTGCATATATATATGACAATGATGATGATATATATATGCACACACATATGTATGTAAGTACGTTTTGCCTCTTCTCTTTATTCAAGTTGAGTGAACTTTAAATGGTGATTGTAGCTTTAACTCTAATGGCTTTAACAATAACTAAGCTTTGATTTATTAATACTTTTTGTTTATTCTGGTTACAGATAACTGATAAACTTGTTGGTATGCAGCAAAGTTTGGTAAGATTAAATTTAACTTTTTTTGTTATATTTTGTAATATTGTTAATTCCTTTATCTATTGTCATTTTTATTTGAAAACATAATTTGTAGAAAAAACACTATAATAGAAAACATATATTTTGATGAAAAAACAGTATTGTTATCAAAGAAATGGTATATATTTTATAGGAAAAATGTATATACTGTGTAGAAAAAAATTACATATTTTATAAAAAATATATTTCACAAGAAACTATTTTATTTTGAAAAAAAAAAACTATATATTTTATAGAAAATAAGCTATATATCTTTCATTAGAAAACTGTATACTGTGTAGAGAAAACTACATATTTTATAGATAAATGTGTATGTATATTATAGATTAAAGAGAATTATTATTTATATTTCAGCAAATGTTGGTTGATACACCAGATTACCAACAACGCTGTCAACATTTGGAAAAACTTCAGAATAAATTGGAAACTCTGTTAAGTCCTCAAGTTGTAGCTGCCTTCAATGCACAGTCACTGGGTAAATGTTGCATGTAGTTTGTTATTAGACTTTGTGATGACTGGGTTGATTTAGAAATGTTGCTAGTGTTAATGTCACACTATTGTTGGTAACATCCTAATGCTGGTGCCACTACAAAATGTACTCAGTATTCTGTAAAGTGGTTGACATTCTACTAATAACAACATAACGTAGAGTGAACTCTTAATTTAAATCAAAGACATGACAACCTCTGTAGTGTTGGCACCATGATAAAAGGCACCCAGTACTCTCTATAAAGCAGTTGGTATTAGGAATGGCATTCAGATGTAGAAACCATGTTAGACCTGAAACATTGTACATGAGTACATGTTTCAAGACATTTTTGCTGAGCTTAAAAATACTTGTTTCAAATGGCACGATTGCATATACATGTTGATAATTGTTTACAAAGAGTGTTTGATATATCAGCAATATTTGCTATGGCCAAAAAGAAATTTACTACATATGCATTATGTCAAGTTAGCATATTTCTCGAAAATTCAAAAGCATGTTTGAAATGGGAAGTAGAATAAGCCCGCTTCTACAGAAAATGCTAAACATCTGGTTGTTTTACATTCTTTAATGATGTGAGAAGCTTAGTATTGTAGTGAAACATATGTGTGAGATCAAGATTTTGATGGATAACATAGTACAAGTTCAGGAAATAATTTACATAGACATGGCTGTAATTCAGAGTTGTATTATGCATAAAAATGTAATTTATTCCCGATTTTATTTAGGTTTAGAAACATCAGTCATATTATACACAAAGTAATGCAGTAGTTGTTAAAACGTTGGTGGCTAAGTGAACCAGTTTAACAGCCAATCAAAGTGGGTGTTACAACCTTGGTGGCTAAATGTATCAGTTTATCAGCCAATCAAATTGGGGGTTCAAACATTGGTAGTCAAGTGAAGTGACCGTTAACATTTTGGCAGCTCACCACTGCATATCGCTGTGGAATATTTCTCTTTTTGTTTTACAGAAGCTACACAGACCTATGCCAAAATATTTGAGAATATCAATCGCTTGAGTCAGTTGTACAAATATTATCACAAGTGCCAGAAGGTAAGTTTACAGGAGTGAGACATAGATGATGAACAGGCAGTAACAGCAATGAAGGCTGGAATGAAGGGATATGAGAATAATTTGGTTGGGGAGCAGTGTATCACTTAGAGAGAGAAGACAAACAATGAATTGCCGAGTATAGTAGGAATAGAGCCAGTGATGAATGTTGTGAAGATGAATGGAATTAGATGGTAGAGGAGTGGAAGTAAAGGAAGAAGAATACGAAGAAAGAATTGGCTAAATATGATGGAGGATGAAATGAAAGGCAGGGGTTGTTGTTGGGATAGGAGATGCAGATGATAGGAGAAAATGAAGAAGCTAACTTCTGCTTAGCAAGGGAAAATGATAGGAGAAAATGAAGAGGCTAACTTCTGCTTAGCAAGGGAAATGGCCTTAACCCATTAGCACTTCCATTACTCTATATATACTATTGTATTTTCATGATAAAGGCTTTACCTCACATATTATCGAATCTATGAGATTTTGATATTACTTATTTTGAGAACAATACCTTAACATACATATGAGTGGCTGGTTACAGCCAGTTTGAACAGAAAGAGGTGAGAGAATTCTGGCCAAATATGGCTGGTTTAAATACTAAAGGGTTAAAATGCTTCTTGTTGCTTTACTGTAAAGTACCAATCACCGACATTGTGAGATGGTTGTTTAGTACAACAAATGTAATGTACAGCTGTGGTAGTGGCAGATATATTTGCTGCTGAATAACAGCTGCAGTAGATATTAGATCGATGAGGATGAAGTAATGAAGTGGCTGAGATGAACATTTCTATAAATGGACTTAAAACACATTATATTGTTAGAGTTGTTGTTGTTGTACTCACACATTGCATTTTTGTATCCCTTTTAACAGGCTCAACTGACCAATCGCTGGAAGAATATTCTAGAGACCAATCCCGATGACACATTTTTAGACTGGCTGACAGCATTTTATGATCATCTCTTGTCTACGTGGCATGGACAGGTAATATAGAATTTTACTATAGCAGTGAAAGCAGACTTTAAATGATGTTGATGGTAGTGGTGGTGATGTAAGTAGCAGTAGCAGCAGTTCACCTTTTCATACCAAAACAGGTTCGCCACCATGACCAAACCCTGCATGGTGTTCTTTTCTCAAGATGGTAGAGTACACATTAAATAATGTATCCCAAGATACACAAGATAAGATGATCATAGTTGAAATCATCATCATCATCATTATTTAACATCCATTTTTCCACGGTAGTATGGGTTAGACGAATTGATCTGTTTTGAGACAAGTCAGATGAGGTGACCGTGTCTTGCTCATATAGAACTGATTCTGATTCGGTTTCTATGGCTGGATGTCCTGCCTAATGTCAACCACATTTACAGTGTGTACTGGGTGCTTTTTGTTGTGACACCTACATGACCACTTTACAGTGCGGGCTGTAGACTTGGATGGGGGAGGTAGATCTAGGGACGAGGGTGGGGTGTTAGCATTTAAACCGACCATATCCAGCCAGAATTCTCTCACTTCTTTCTGTTCAAACTGGCTGTAACTGGCCACTCTTACTTATGTTAAGGTATTGTTCTCAAAATAAATGATATCAAAATCTCATACATTTGATATTATGTGAGGTAAAGACTTTACCACAAAAATATAATAGTATATATAGAGTAATGTAAATGCTAAAAGGTTAAATCATTAAATTTCTTCTTTCATTACATACTATCTCTTTCATTTAAAAAAAAAAATTTTTTTAAGATCAAATGGTGCAATCAAGTATTTCGAGATCCAGTGCCCATTCTCTGTGACCTTTTCACAGAGGTCATCAAGGACCTTGACCCCAGTTTAGATGATTGCCTTGCTGTATATATTGATGATCAGGGTTTGAATATGACCTTAAGTAGCCTTATCAACTTGAAGCAGGTGGGTTTCCTTGGGATAATTTTACTGTTTATGTAACTTTGTTTCAAGAAGTCTTTTTTTTTAGATGAAAATATAAGAAAGGATATTGTTTATATCACAGTACTTCTCTGGTTGGTATTATTGATATCAATACCAATAACTTTGATATCAACACCAATATCAGTGAAGATATCAGCATTGGTATCAGTGTTGGTATCTATGTTGATAGTCAATATGTTTGAGTAATAAACACTCATTTAATCTTGCTGTGTATATTTTAAGCTGCAATGATATCACAGCTGTCTCAGTATCAGTGAAAGAATGTTGTGTACATGTATTTCAAATTATTATTCATGAGCAGCAGATACATTGAAATACTGTAGTATGAAAGACTTGAAAGTTTTATAAATTTTGTAAGCAAACTATTTTTATTGGAAGTTTATATATAGTGCAAGCTTGACTGGCTAGTATTAATTAGTGATAGCATTAAGGTAGCATTATTCAAAATAAAGACTAAATTCACATATGTATGGGTTCATATATGCCTTTATTCTGATTCATGCTCTGTTAATGCTATCACTAATAGATATGTATATTTGTTGTATGCTACATTATATATAATTTCATGAATTGCAATAGTTTTTCTTTTATATCTGCTTTTATAATTTTGTAAGGTGTCTGAAAGATTTTCCAAGAGTATTGAGTCTGCTGTGGAATGTTGTATGTCAGGTAAGCATAAAATCATTATTTTTGTTTATATTTCAACATCATCATAATTTTATGTCTACTTTCTATACTTGCATGGGTTGAATATGTTGTCATGGTCTAAGTCACTTCTCATTTTGAGTTACTGTCTTCCTAGATGGGTCAGGTGATCACATTATGCTTATATGTTCCATATTTGAGGGAAATAAGATGGATGGCTATAGCTTAACTGCATCAATCCTAAATCTAGTTAATCAGGTCTAGCCTAGGGCCAAAAAACACATACAACAACTCTACTTCAATATGACCCCTGAACATCTGTTTTGTTTAGTCAGAAAGGAAATGTTATACCTATGACCCTTTTCATGGCCTCACAAACTAGTCAAATGGCGAGAAGAAGGTATCCTTAATGTCCTTTTCAGAATACTTGCCACAAAGTGGACTGCACTAAATGCACCCAAGGGCTAGGTGGTGGTGGTGGTGGTGTTAAACTGGGCAGCAGATTATGTCTACCACCGAAGTAGGACACACCATAATTATGATTTAAACCCAGAATGCAAAGAGCTGGAACAAATACTACAAGGCATCTCATCCTACATCTGATAAACTAACTATTTCATCAATCCACCACCCTCGACTGGGACTTAATTTTATCAACCATAAATGTATGAAAGACGAAATTGAACTCAGAATATAGAGAGCTAAACAAATGTTACAAAGTATTTTGTGCTACACTTTACTGCCTCTTCCAGTTTACTATCAGGAGAGACTTATTGATATATTCTCTTCTAGATAAACCAGACCATGCAGTAAGTCTGTTGAACTTACAGAAGAGTATATATGCTGTCTATCAACCATATCTGAGCAAATATAAACATTTTGAAGAAGTTACCCTTCAATGTGAGCTTGATAACATCAGATTGGTAAGTTAGTTACAGATTTTTACCATCTTGTTTCTTCAAGTTATCCTTTAACCATTTTAATAGCAACCTACCTGAAACCACCCTTGGTTTTATGAGACAAAAAAAATTCTCCTTTTAACCCTTTAGCATTTACATTACTCTTTATATACTGTTGCATTTTCACAGTAAGCACTTTATTTCACATAATTATCTCACATAATATTGACTCTACAAGATTTTGATATTATTTATTTTGAGAACAATATGCTGACAAAAGTATGAGCAGCCGGTTATGGCCAGTTTAAATGCTAAAGGGTTAAAGCATTCATATTTGTATCAATACTTTTCATTATAATTTTGTGTAATAACATTTTTGTTTAGTTATTTTAATGAATTCCTCTAAATCTTTTATTATTTTCAAAATTAATCCAAACATATAGGCAATGTATTTCATTAGAAATATGGTAACAAAAGTGTTAACCTTTCCCTCACCATCAAATTATCAATCATATGTCATAACCTAGAGAAGTCATTAGCTGTGCAGATGGCCTTGACATCTGTCTGAAAACTTTCACTTCAACAATTAAATGTGTCATATTTCCTGTAACAACCCATTGTACAATTTTATCGTGGCACTAACACTAGAGAGGTTGTCATCCTTGACAAGACTAAAGAGTCCTTTCTGCTCTATGTTGTCTTTGTTTGTTCACCAACCATATATAATATATAATTTTTGAAGCTATATATATTGTTGACTAAATTCTTACAACCTTCTTTTATTAAGGATCATGAAGAAATTGTTGATTCCATTGGATTACTTGGGGAATCTGTCAGCAAGTTGATGACTTCTGCTAAAAAGGTTTGTATTATTAAAAAGAAATCATCATCATCATTCATCATTTCATTTTACGTCCGCTTTTCCCTGCTTGCAAGGGTGGGACGGGAACTGATTCTGGCTTATAATAATGTGTTTTCACCATGTACCTCCTTGTATATTAATGAAAGTAAACATTATATTTTAGGCTAACGAACGGTGTACCCAGTTTACTGATGGCTTTGGATATCTGTACCTGTTAGAAGCACTGAAGGTAAGTTAATATACACCTTAATTATTACATATTAAAGTCTACTGAACATATACATACATACACACAGACATGTATATACGAGGTGGTCAGAAAAGTTCCAGGACTGATGTCACAAAAGATTTATTTGAAACCCAAACTTCACACTAAGAGTTTTCTCCTTCAAAGTAATCCCTCTGGAGTCTAATGCACTTTTCTATCCTTTTCTGCCACACTTGCATGCACTCCTGGAAGGATTCTTCCGGGATCCTCCGCAGTTCCGTTGTCACGGCCATTTTGATCTCGTCCACGTCTTCAAAACGGGTCCCCTCCGGGTAGTACTCGAAGATCCATGACTCATCACCGGTGATGACTGTCCCTAGCAAGCCTGGTTCGGTTTCAATATGCTCGAGGATGTCCTGGCACACTTGCATGCGTCGACCCTTCTCGTCATCGTTCAGCAGTTTTGGCACCATCTTCGTGCAGACTTTCCGCATGTCCAAATCTTCAGTGAGAATCTTCCAGACGCTGTTCCGATTCATGCTCAGCTCATTTGCCATCAGTCGAACAGTCAGCTGACGATCACTACGCACCATCTGCCTGACGCGCTCAACGTTGACCTCAGTCCTGGTTGTTGAGGGCCTTCCGCTCCTGGAGTCATCTTCCACGTCCTCGCGTCCTTCTTTAAACCTCTTGCACCACTCAAAAACACGTGAGCGTGACATCGTCTCATCTCCATACACTTGCTGCAGCAATCCCAGTGCTTCTGACGGAGTTTTCAAGTTTGTTCGTTGCTCTGTGCTCATTACTTGATGACCTGAAACAGAGGACATGTATATAAAATTATGAAGAAAAAAGTTTGATCGTTGCAGAGAGTTAAGATTACAGTTACATACTCCAGGAGGATTACTTTGAAGGAGAAAACTCTTAGTGTGAAGTTTGGGTTTGAAATAAATCTTTTGTGACAGACCTCGTATATAAATGGAGGTGTATAATATAATATCATACATATAGATAATCAAACAACTGAATGAGCTCTCACTATATAAAGCAGACCGAATATTCTATAAGAAAAAAGTGACGCACACACACACATATATATATATATATACACATACGAGGGGTGACTGAAAAGTTTTGAGCCTCCAAGAAACGGTAGCATATACAAATATTTTCTTGTTTTATTTTTCAACAAAGTTTCCTTTTGAATTCACACATTTCTCTCACTTGTGCTGAAGTGTTTGGATCTCACTGAAGTAAAACTCCTTAGTTTGATCCTCCAGGTAGGTGCCTACAGCATCTATGACATCACCATCTATGGCATAGTGTTGTCTGGCCATATCCTTTTTCAAGTTTGGGAACAGGTGGGAGTTGGACGGTGCAAAGTCTGGTGTGTATGGTGGATGAGGGACAAGTTGGAACCCTGAATTAATATAAGCAAATGTGACACCCCTTTGAATAATGTCTTGACTTAATTAATAACAGCCATACCACCGGTTCCTTTGAGTTACTATTTCAGCTCCTCATTATATAAAGATATGCAGCCAGTATATACTATGAAGTAGTTGGCTTTAGGATGGAGATCCAGCTGTAAAGGTTGAGTGGGCTTTTCAATGAAATCAAGGTCATAACAGTATTGGTGCCACAATAAAATACGGGTGCAAAATTTAATGTACTTGTTCACGTGACAGTCATAATTTCATTTATAACCAATCAAATTACATTTATAAAAAAAGCCTTCGTGAGCCTACTTTTTTTTAAGTAAAAAGAAATTCAAACAAACTGGCGCGAAAGTTGATGTGTTTATTTACGTGACTGCATCAACCAACCAAATTTCACTCATCATCATCATCATTTTACATCCACTTTTCCCTGCTTGGGATGGGTCTTATTCAGCACAGCATCTCTCCACTTGTCACGGTCCTTCATCATCTCCACTGTGAGCTTCAGCGATCTGAGGTTTGTTCTCACCACCTCCGCCCATGTCTTTCGTGGTCTACCTCTACCACGTCTTCCTTCAACTGGCATTTCCTGGCACTTCTTCACCCATCGGTCATCCTCAATGTGCATCACATGTCCATACAACCGCAGTCTCGTCTCTCGCACACTACATCCTATCCCTCTCAGACACAGTTTCTATCTCAACACATCCATGCTGGGTCGTTCATGCACATTGACATTGCACATCCAACGGAGCATGCTTGCCTCATTTCTCTCCAGCCGTCGCATATCCTCTGCAGTTGCTGCCCAAGTCTCACTACCATGCAGCATCGCGCTCCTCACACAGGCATCATATAATCGGCCTTTCGTACGCAGGGAGAAACCCTTCTTCTTCAACAGAGGAAGCAGCTCCCTAAACTTCTTCCAACCTGTCCTTATTCTAGATACTATGGCCTCGGACCCGCCCCCCCTTCCCATGCCAATCTGATCTCCTATGTACCGGAAGCTATCAACCACTTCTATAGCCTCCGCCTGCATTTGAAAAATGTGTCTATCAATGCGACTTCTACTGTCTAATTTCCCTGTACATCTACTGCATACGTATTTCTCCCTACCTGTTAGTTTGCCTGCTATCCCACTACATCTCTTGTGTACCCAGGATCTGCATTGTGTGCATTTTATAGAATTTATGCCAGTTCCTTTTCTGCATATCGAACATGGCCATTTCCCTGACGGAATCAGAATTTTGTCCTCTTTTCTACTCATCAACACTTTTGTCTTAGCTAGGTTCACTCTCAGTCCTCCTGCTTCCAACTACTGTTTCCATAGCCAGAATTTATTCTCTAGCTCTTCTACTGATTCTGCTATAAGAACCAGATCGTCAGTATAGAGAAGTTCCCATGGACAGCCAGTCTTAAACTCCTCTGTTATGGCTTGGAGGACTATAATGAACAAGAGCGGGCTGAGGACCGAATCTTGATGTACTCCCACTTGTATCTGGAATTCCTCACTAAACTCCATTCCTACCTTGACTTTACTGACAGCACCTCTGTACAAAGTTTGCACTGTCCTCACAAGCGATTCCTCAACACCTACTTTCCTTAGGGACCACCAGATGGCAGATTGGGGTACCCTATTAAAGGCCTTCTCTAGGTCAACAAAGGCTAAGTATAGTGGCTTATTCTTCTCTAAGAACCTCTCTTGTAATTGTCTCATCAAGAAGAAGGCATCTGTTGTTCTTTTCCCAGGCACAAAACCAAACTGCAACTCATCTAGTGTGACCCTTTCTTTGATTAGTTGTGCTATTATCCTTTCTGCCACTTTAATAACCTGATCCATCAGTTTTATACCCCTATAATTGCTCCTCTCCAGAGCATCCCCTTTACCTTTGTAGCAATTTATGAGAATACTGTTGCACCAGTCTTTGGGTATGACACCGCCATATATAGCCTGATTGATGATGCGTGCAACCAATTTAGTGCCCACGTCCCCTGATGCCTTCAGCATCTCAGCAACTATCCCCGATGGCCCAGCAGCCTTACCATTTTTCATTTCCTTAATCGCCTCTTGGACCCTATATTCGTCAATCTCAATAGCTGGTCCCTCTGTCGGATCTACTGAGGGTAATTTCTCTCTCTCCCATTCGTTCTCCACATTCATCAGTCTCTCATAATGACATTTCCAGGCCTCCTTTTTCTGATCATTTGTGATACTAAGTACACCGGCATCATTCCGGACACAGTTATCTACAACAACATCCTGATTTGCATTGACACACTGCCTTGCAATGTGGAACACCGCACGCCTCTGATCTTCCCGTCGCAGAACATTGGCAAACCTCCTACTCTCAGCCTCCCTGCATGCTAAGTACACCTGATGTCTAGCTTCTCTCTTAGTGGCTGTATATCCTTC
Organism: Eledone cirrhosa; assembly: GCA_964016885.1. Taxonomy (NCBI): domain Eukaryota; kingdom Metazoa; phylum Mollusca; class Cephalopoda; order Octopoda; family Eledonidae; genus Eledone; species Eledone cirrhosa. Next base: position 2,030,437 of record OZ024743.1, read on the forward strand.
TCTACTCCCACTCTTTTCCAAGCCTTCCATGCTAGTCTTTTGTCTCTAATGGCCTTATCTACTGTGCTGTTCCACCACCAGGTCACTCTCTGTCTGGTTGGAGTTCTGCTCCAGCCACAAGTTTCATCAGTAGCCTACAGTAAGTCGTCACGTAAGAAATTCCAGTTATTATCTATGTCATACGACTCTAAATTTCTTCTTTTTCGTCATACACATCTTGAAGGGCTTTCCTAAATTTGTATTTTAGTGAAAGGTCTTTTAGCTTCCAGACCTTTCTTCTCCACACCTTCCTGTATGTCTCATTCCATCTCTTGCTTACTGAGATATCACTAACGACTAACCTATGCTGTTGAGTACATTCTTCCCCAGGGTATGCTTTGGTATTTGACACCATCTGCCTGTCCTGCTGCCTAACTAGTAAGAAGTCAATCTGGCTTTATATATGAAAAAACAATCTGAGCCCCCCTTTTTTTAAAGGCAAATATAATAAGAACTTTGTAATGCGAACTGGCACAAAATTTATTATACTTATTCACATGACAGTCATCAACCAACCAAATTACTTTTCTAAAAACCTAGCATTTCGAGCCACTTTTTTCCATATAAAACAGAAGTAATATTCAAACACCAACCAGATGCGAGAAAAACCACAAACCCTCCATCTCAATTCTACTTTTGAAAAACACAAGAACTGTGAAACCGCTAAAGGAACCAAATAAATATATATATTGACTACTGGGGTCGATTAGAAAACCTGAAACTTTACTCACTCCAACGTCGCCGTGAGCGTTATATTATCTGCATGATGTGGAAAATGTTCCATCATCACTGCCCAAATGATGTTGGCATCGCCTTCAAGATACACCCAAGGCTTGGGCCCCGTGCTATCCGTCCCATTCAAAAATCTAAATCGCAACTCATAACAACAATACGGCACAATTATTTCACCTCAATCGGCCCTGCTCTCTTCAACATCACACCAGGACACGTCAAAACAGAAACTGACCACACAAAATTCAAGAAGTCTTTGGACAAATTCCTCCAAGTAATCCCGGACAAACCACCCACACCCGGATATGTCTCCGCAAACAGTAATTCTCTTCTTGAATGGGCCATGGTGCCCAAATCCTGAATTGAAGGACTTCGCCAGGTGGTGCTGTTGGGTTGGACATGGCCTGGGCCAATACTGGCCAAAACATTTCAAAGTTATTCAAAGTATATATATATATATATATATATGTATCTATATATGTGTATATATATATATGTGTATATATATATATATGTGTATATATATATATACGTGTATATATATATATATGTGTATATATATATATATATGTGTATATATATATATATATATATGTGCATATGTATATATATATATATGTGTATATATATATATATATGTGTGTATATATATATATATGTGTGTATGCTGAGAAGAAAGATGCATGGAAGAGTCATTATGATAGATTACTAAATGAGGAGAATGCATGGGAAGAAGAGACCCTACCCCACGTAGACCCTATAGAGGGACCAGCAGTACAAGTCAGCGGCAGCGTAGTAAGTAAGGCAATCAGAGATATGAAGATAGGGAAGGCAACCGGTCCATCGGGTATAGCTGCCGAGATGCTGAAGGCATCTGGGTCTGTAGGTCACACTATAACCACACGTATCGTTAACCAGGTAATACTAGAGGGGGCCATACCAAAAGATTGGTGCAGTAGCATCATTGTCAACTGCTACAAAGGTAAAGGCGATGCACTAGATAGAGGAAACTATAGAGGTATAAAGTTGATGGACCAGGTCATGAAAGTAACAGAAAGAGTTATAGCACAGCTGATTAGGGACCGGGTGAATATAGACGAGATGCAATTTGGGTTTGTACCAGGGAAAGGCACCACTGATGCGCTCTTCCTTGTGAGGCAATTACAGGAAAAGTACCTAGCTAAAAGTAAGCCACTCTACTTGGCATTTGTCGACCTTGAGAAAGCCTTTGACAGAGTTCCACGTGCAGTAATCTGGTGGGCTCTTAGAAAACTAGGAGTAGATGAATGGCTTGTGAAAGCGGTACAAGCCATGTATAGGGGAGCAGTCAGCAAAGTTAGGATTGGCAATGAGTATAGCGAGGAATTTAGCGTACAGGTTGGGGTCCACCAGGGCTCTGTTCTTAGCCCTCTCCTGTTCATCATAGTCCTGCAGGCAATAACGGAGGAGTTTAAGACCGGATGCCCATGGGAACTCCTGTATGCTGATGACCTCGCACTCATAGCTGAATCTATGGTAGAACTAGAGAATAAATTCCAAACCTGGAAGCAGGGACTAGAGAGAAAGGGCCTCAAAGTCAACATGACAAAGACTAAGGTCCTTATAAGTAGACGAGAAAACAGAACCCAGATCCAAATGCCTTTCATGTCCAGTTCTATAAGGGTCTTATACTTCTCCGTGGCTCCTTCGTATACTCTGATTCTGTCTCTTTGGTTGTAGCCAGAGAACTACATGCGGTTGATGAAGTGCTGAATGTGTCTTTCCATTTCTGTTGGGTCGCACATGCGGGACACGTTCTTCATCACTCGTACCAAGTCTGCGATCAGAATATTAAACTTAGCACTACTGAACATTGCTGAGTTTTTTAGTATCAGGTATTTGGAGGCCATGGGTTTAGCATAGTGTGAGTGGAGAATTTGGGCTCTCTCGTCTATAGCGTTAATCCAGAGTTCCGTGTCTAATACAGGTAGTGTATTGTTAAGGTGTTTGGAAGGGTAGTCGATAGTTACAGTTATACTCTGGTGTATGGAATTAGCTATCTGCTGGATGCTTTCCATTGTGCTACGTTCTAAATCAAACTTGTTAGTGCTCTCTTGTGGGGGATGTCCTTATTACTATATTGATGTCGTCTACGTAACGAGAGTACATGATGAGGTCTATGGAGCTCTCATCAAGGAGATCTTTGATTCTCCTTTCCCACCGTACCATAAAAAGGTTGGCAACGTCACCAGCTATGCTGACGCCAATGGCTGCTCCCTCATTTTGGGTGTAGATCTTCTCATTGAACTTGAATATGTGGCCCTTTAGGGTAGTTTTGATACTAGCCCCTATTGCATGTGCGACCATTTTTCTTACCTGATCATTGTTTTGGGGGTCCATATAGCTTTGGTCCACCCAATCTACTTTCCCATGGGAGTCTTTTTTGCCATTGAGGTTATGGTGGAGCGTCTACCTCTTATGGGTCTACTGGGGCAGAAACGTCTAAGGTCATGGCTGTCTAGGTAGTCAGTGTCATAGGTAAGTCTAAGTAGGAGGCCCAGTTTGTCTGTGCCGACGTCGCAGAACTCCACCTCACTCTCAATGATCATCTCCACACATTTTTCCACAGCAAAATCAATGTTAATGGATGGGTACAGTGATACCACATCCATACTGCCTATTATGCAGTTGGATAGGTTCCTGTTTTTGTTACACTCACTGATTCTGCTGAGGAGGTCCTCTGTACTGTCACATACATCTGGGGACATCTTGATTATGGGGCGTATCACCATTGAGAGGAAGTAGGAGATCCTGTAGTTGCTAGCTATATTTGCTACGCATACAGGTCTTGTTGGTGGTCCTGTTGTCGGGTCGTCGACTGTCTTGTGGTCTTTGTGGAGCCCATACAAGGGTGGTATGCCATTGTTGGACGCCTGGAAGTTGTTGGCAGTGCGTCTACTTGGCTTTAGGATGTCGGTCCACATCATCATGTGAGCGTTGAGGATTTTCTCTCTCCCATCATGTATTTTCTGTGCAATTTCACTCGTGTTGGTGATGTGGGGTTGCATAGCCTTGATGTAGTTCGGCATGCTGTCTATTGACATCCTACCAGACTAATCCGTTGGTAGACATACTACCTCACCATCCCTTGTGCGCTGCTTGAGGCTAACCAAGCCTTCTACAGGTTTCCTCCCAAGTTGTTGAACCTCTGGTCTGCTCTGTCTCTTAGTATACCGGTCTACTATTTGTCTAATCTTATTTCTAGCTATGGTGAACTGTGCCTCTGTCTCGTCATCTATTTGTTGTGGTATGCAAACTCTTTTATTAAAGTGTTTACCTCGTAGGATAGATATTACCCATCTTATATGTTTTGTCAGCTGGGTTGAAGAATAGTTTCTCTAAGGGGTTGTCATTATATCTATCGTCATAGTTGTCATCATCATCATCATCATTTTTACGTCCCCTTTTCCCTGCTTGCAAGGGTGGGACGGGAACTGATTCTGGCTTGATTTCTACAGCTGGATGCCCTTCCTAACACCAACCTCATTTACAGTGAGTGCTGGGTGCTTTTTTGCCGTGGCACCTCCACGACCACTTTGCAGTGGAATGATATGGACCCCAGTCCCTATCATCTCATTTCTACAGCTGAGTAAACTGGAGCAATGTGAAATAAAGTGTCTTGCTCAAGGAAACAACACATCACCCGGTCTGAGAATTGAACTCACAACCTTTCGATTGCAAGGCCAATGCTCTAACCACTAAGCCATGTGCCTCCATGTGTGTGTTGCTATTATTGTTATTATGGTGGTTGTTGTTGTTCCTATCATTAGCATTATTATTGTTATGATTGCTAGATGTATTGTTGCTGTAATTGTTAGATGTATTGTTGTTATGATTGTTAGATGTATTGTTGCTGTGATTGTTAGATGTATTGTTGTTATGATTGCTAGATGTATTGTTGCTGTGATTGTTAGATGTATTGTTGTTGTTTTCTCCACCGTTATTGTTGTTGTTACTGTTATTTCTACTATTGTGGTTGTTACTTTTATTATGTTTCTTGTTTTTGTTGTGTCTATCATTAATGTTGCTACATATATTATTTCTATTATTACCACTGTGGTTGTTGTTGTTGTTATTCGTATTGTTACCGTTATTACTACTGTGGTCGCTGCTGCTGTGTCTATAGTTAATGTTTCTATTATTATTATTATTGTGGTTATTAACTTTGCCTTTCATCCTTACGGGGTCGATAAAATGAAGTACCAGTAATGTAGTGGGTAATTGCTGGCCTTGTGCCAAAAGTAGAAACAATTATTATTGTGGTTGTTGTTGTTGTTCTGTCTATCGTTAATATTATTACCATTATTACTATTTCTCACTCTCCTGCTATTGTTATTGTTATGACTATTACTATTATGGCTGTTATTTCTATATTCAGAGTTATTGTTTATATTACTACTACCGTTATTATTGTTGTTGTTGTTGTTTACTTTTGCATTCCAACGTATTTTTGTGAAACACTTTTCCAGCTCCGTTTTGCACTCAATAGGGTTAATCTTTTTGTAGATGGCAAATTTTGGTGGTAGCTGCAGGATTTGTTGTTCTTGTTCACTGATTAAAGTGTTCCCATAAATATTTACTGTGTGGTCATTGGTAAATTCTTCCGGTAGTTCTACATCAGTCATACGGATATTTTTGATGTCATCTGGGTATTTTTGTGAATATTCTATTTTTCTTTCTTCTAGTTTTTTCTTATTCATCCATTCTAATTTCTTATTGAAATGCCTATTGCATTCGTTTCGGGCATATTTCGTTTCACGGTGAATGACGCTCATGAAGTTATCCCTTTCGTTTGGTGTGGTGAGATTTCGGACTTCCTTACCGTTAATGCGTTTCTGTCTGTAAAGTTCGTTAACTTTTGTGTATGTTGTTCTTTTCATATTAACTGTTATTGTGTGTTTTAGTCGTTCAGCTTGTGTTTTGTGTGGTTAGAAAAAGCTATCTCACTTACCGCTTTTCATAGGCGCCGCTAAATCCCATGGCTGTTTTCTCCTCTTCCACGTGCGTCCAACTCATTAACACCGGGAGCTGCCAAAACTCGTGTCCACACCGTTCCTGGTCACCACTAGAGAGAGGCCGATCTGCTGGCCCTTCCGGTCAAGCATCCTTCCGGCCAAGCACCCTTCCGGTCGAGCACTCCCCCACTTCCGGCCACCGCACGCCACACCATACCCACATGCACCCCTGATCTCAAGGATCAATTTCCCCCTCGTCCTTCAGCATATGAAAGTCTGCTGTCCAGGTTGGTGGTTTGCGACTTCTTTGCGATCTCCGCAGTGTTGGGGCGGCACTTTGGGTTTCCTCTTCCTCGGAGTCCGTTGACACAGTGATTCTACAGGCAGCCAGGACATGCCGTGGCACTCCGTCCACGGACACATTGTTCTGGGAATTTACGGCCGTCACCGTTCCTCTTCCCCATTGAGATGTGCAACGTGCATCTGGGGGCTTAACCCAGACTTCTTCGCCCACCTGCATGAATGCACTCTCTCTCCACTGGCCGTTGTGATGGCGTGCACGGGTGCCACCACTCGTATCTGAATACTGCTCTGTGGCACCGATTCCTCGACCTGTCCCACCCGAGGGGACATGTTGTACCAGAACACTGCCTCCATTGGTGAGATATGGCCCCGCTCCGCCATTGCCTTGATCGTCCAGTGGTGTCGCTCCACAATTCCATTTCCGCTCGGCCTGTGCGCTGCTCTGAAGAAACGGTCCACCTTCCATCCATCGAGCATCTCTCTCAGCGCCTCCGAGCGGAACGCTGCGCTGTTGTCCATCAGCAGTTCGTCCACAGGGCCCCGCTCCAAGAACACCTCTCAACGTCCGCATGATTTCCTCGGCCGTTCCAGTCTTCATCTCCCTCCATATCGCCATCCGTCCCGGTCCACAGTCAACAATCGAGAGGTACGTTCCCTGTCGGTAGTGCATTACATCCACCGCCAATCGCTTCCAGTCGCGATCCACCGGGAGGCTTCCCGTTTCGTGCACACCCAGGGCGGGATCAATGGACTGACATCGGACGCAGCCTCTAACCACCCTTTGAACACTGTGTCTGTTAACGTCCGAGTCGATTCTCCTGGCTAGGAACAGGCACCTATCCACTCTCATGTGGTGCATGTCATGCAACCCTTTCAGATCCGACTCAGTCAGCCGACACACAGCAGCTATCTCATCTTCTACCTCCTCCGGCGCTTCCATCCAGGCTTTCTTCACCCTAGTTAAGACGTCCACCCTATTTTTCTCTGAGGGCACGAAAACTACGCTCAGCCTCAGGTCAAACTCGGTGGCCAGCTCTCCTAAAGTTCCCAGGCGGCGCTTTATCAGCATCTTGCCGCCCCTCTCATTTGCACTCTCTTCTCAGTGGTGAGCACTGATCTCACCCATCCGAGTACAGTAGCCGAGTCGGTGCGTATCTCGATGGTGCGCAGTCCCCACCTCAGAGCGAGGTTCACCCCTCTCAACACTGCGTCCAGTTCGGCCACATTGATGTGGTTGCAGTCATCCTTCTTCCTAAGCCAGGCTGCATCCTCGACCTCAACACCTCCTATCTCCAACGTGACACCCAGCGCTATGCTGCTGGCATCACACCATACGGTCCCGCTCTGCGATTTGGGATCATACCAGCGTCCCCACACTGGGTCGTCGGCCTTCACCCTCCCCACGATCTCCTGCATCGTGGCCACCGTCCTCTCTCCCACTCTGTCACTCCAAGTCACTCCTCCCGCTCGTCTCTTGATATAGCTGCATGCCGTCTAGAGCCACCCAGCAATCGGGTAGTGACCCACCAACTTGCCACACACCGAGAAAAGCTCCCGCCTACTTATACTTGGGCCCAGTTCTGGAACTTCATTTCCCCTCTGGAATACCAAGACGCCCGTCCTGTCTCGCCGTAGCTTAAGTCCCAGCGCGGCTCCTCCCTCCAACGCTTCTGACGGCTTCGCGGCCAGTCCATACCCCTGTAAATGGCTCGTGACCTCCGCCGCCGACACCACAGACTCGTCCACTAGGATGTCGTCAATGTAGGAGTTAGTGGCCCTCTTCATCTTGTTGGCCTTTCCCAGAATGGTCTTGAGGACCGCCGCCATGATCTTCGGTGCGGAGCTCAGCCCGAAACCGAGCCTGGTCAGGCAATATGTCCGGCCCTTATACCTGACCAGCTGATACTGCCAGAGCTTCTCATCTATATGCAATTGCAACTATGCCGACTTTAGATCTACGATTGCTGAACCCCCCGTCATGCGTCTCCACTCACGCAGGGTTTCCCCACAGACATCCGTGACCTCGCCACCCGTGTGGCATGACACGTGCTCGTTCAGCTCCCGAAAGCTCAGCACCGGCCTCACCTTGTTCTTCGTGGGTTGCGCCACCGCCATTAACGGCAATACTCCGCACTTCACCACCTCTTTCTAGGGAAGCAGTATGCCCTCCTCAATCCATCTCTCTACCTCTTGCTCGAGCTTGCTCCTAATGTTTCCCTTCAATGTGTGTTGATAGCAGCCCACTTTGGTCTTCAGTGTTGGTGGTTCTCCCTTCCAGTACCACTCAACAACCCATCGCTGCCCATCGAACATGGCCTTGAAGTCTTTGTCCTGCACAGTGTAAGCGGGGTATTTCTCCTCGTGGGCCTTCTGGTTCTCCTGTCGTGTACTCTACTCACAGCGCATACTGATGCAGCGGCACCAAACGACACACCGACGTTGTTCACTGTGACGCCTCCTAGACGGCCAATTGCGTCCATGCCCATAACCATGCCGATCCCATCCACTACGCTGTCTACTACGATGGCAGAAAGCCTTATTTTCCTTCCCCGTACCGCTATTTCCATCTCGCTGCGACCTCGGCATTCAATTTTCCTGCCGTCGACTGCCCTTAGGCTGCTCTTCCCTCTCCACCTCTGCGCCACCCCCGCAGTCACCAGTGTCGTCGTACAGCCCGTGTCCACGAGGGCTCACTGTGGCTTTCCCCTCACGAAGACTTCCACCACGAGCAGCGCCTCTACTCGTAAGGGGCAACTACCGGCGCAGTAGTTCCCCTTGGATCGTTTCCCTGGTCGCAGTTAGTAGCGATGTGGCCTGGTCGCTTACACCGGTAGCATATTATTTCCGGCCTTGACTCTCTACAGTCTCTAGCCATGTGCGGGCCCTGGTACCTAAAACAGCGACCTCTAAACGTTCGCGGGCAACCGTGTGCCGTGGTTGCCTCCCTTTCACCATTTCGCTGGCAGCTGTCTTGAGCCTCTGTAGTTGCTATCGCCGCGACACTCTTCTTGGCATCTGCTATGATCCGGGCTTGTTCCACCAGTGAACACATTTCCATTTCTTTGTAACCCGGGACTTGCTGCAGTTTCACCGCTATGTCGTCTGGAAATCCATTTATGAGCGCCAACCGCACCGTGCGTTTGCATTCCACCTGATATCCAGGCAAACATGGCCAATCGCCGTATTTCCGCTGCGAAAATGTCAACGCGTTCACCGTTCCATCTAATTCTTGCCAGCTTAGCGAAAGCGGCTAACGGTCCCTCTGCGAACGCTTCCATCATGCGCCTCTCAATCTTTTGCGCATCTCTTTGGCTGTGTTCGTCCAACTCAAGGAAGAGTACCAACGCGTCCCCCTCGAGGTACAGTGCCATGAGGCCAGCCACATCTTCTATCTTCTGTAAGCTTGCGACCAGCCGGACTTTTCGCAGCCAAGCGACATCACCTTCACTGATCGCTTCGCTTGTTCGTAGTCTCGTCGCCATATCCTAATTTGTCTTGCGGTACGTGATAAAAAAAAACAACAGACTCCTCTCTGTTTTTCCAGTAGCTTTATTTATTTTTTTTTTTTCAATCAGATCTCAGTTTCCCGTGCCGAAATAGCTTGTGGTTAGAAAAAGCTATCTCACTTACCGCTTGTCATAGGTGCCGCTAAATCCCATTGCTGGTTTCTCCTCTTCCACGTGCGTCCAACTCATTAACACTGGGAGCTGCCAAAACTCGTGTCCACACCGTTCCTGATCACCACTAGAGAGAGGCCGATCTGCTGGCCCTTCCGGTCGAGCACTCCCCCGCTTCCAACCACCGCACGCCACACCATACCCACATTTTGTTCAATAATAAATTATGTACTTGTTTTGATATGTTTGTTGTGTATATTTTGGAGGAAACACAGTGTTTTAAGAAGCGGATTTGTTCTGTTGTTATTGTAGTTTTTATATAACAGAAAACAGTGTCTTTCAATAACCTTTCAGCTTGGCACAAGCTAATGCCATAACGGCGATGAATTAGTTTTGCGAGGTTTTTGATATGAAATCGTGTGTCGAAACAAATATTGTTATACTTGGGGAGGGTCATATTTGTGTAATAATATTGCCAGAATTAATAACAGAACACTCTCACTGTTTGGTTGGTTTTCGCTTCTGTGTCTTTTATATCGGTTAATTTAATTTATTCGGTCCTCAATGTTGCCATTGACTGTAGAAAGGCCCTGAGAAAGACCCACTTAAAGATTAAGGTGGTAGAAAAGCCAGGAACCACCATAAAATCCCTGATCAGCAAAACCTACCCTTTTAAGAAAACCCACTGTACTAATAGGAAATGTATCATATGTAGAGTAAACCCCCGGATAAACTGTAAAACTAGAAACGTAGTCTATAGCATAAGATGTACAGAGGGTACTTGCAGAAACATGACAACAACATACATAGGCGAGACAGCTCGTAGCATAGCTGAAAGGATAGACCAACACTGGTGGGAACTAAAAGGACGAAAAAACGGTTCAGTACTATACGAACATGCCAGACAACAACACAACGGTAACATAGACAACATAGAACTTAGAATAATATCTAAACATAGAAATGACCCAGCAGATAGGCATATCAGAGAGGCTAGCGAAATAGAACTTAGAAGGCCAAGGCTAAACAGAAAAAATGAATGGAATAACAACAACACTGACCTAAGAGAAGTATAAATAAATAAATAAATAAATACATACACAAGCACAATAACAACAAACACATATAAACACACACTAGTAAACTAAGATAGAATACATTAACCAATACACAGTCACCCAAACAAGAACACGCATAAAAAAAACACTATACACACGCAAACGCATGCGCAGAGAAGACAAAAAAATAAACAAATAAATAAATAAATAAACAGACTAAATAAAGATGGCGTAAGCATACAATGCAACGGGAGGAAAAATAATAGCAACACTGACGATGTTGCAGATGTGCAACGAAAGAACTTTGATAGACTATATATATGTGTTTGTGTCTATATTGTATCTGTATTTTTGACCGTTGGTCAGTCAATGGCAACATTGAGGACCGAATAAATTAAATTAACCGATATAAAAGACACAGAAGCGAAAACCAACCAAACAGTGAGTGTGTTCTGTTATTAATTCTGGCAATATTATTACACAAATATGAGCCTCCCCAAGTATAACAATATTTGTTTCGACACACGATTTCATATCAAAAACCTCGCAAAACTATATATATATATATATATATATATAACGAAGGAAATGTGGTAAGGAACCAGGTGGACCATAACGCACCAAAGTACTCAATACTCGTCGAAACGGCTTGAGCTCAGCCGTCGGGGTCTTACTTGTTCCTATATATATATATATATATATATCCTAACTTGTGTGCTTCCTCTCCACATTTTATTATTATTATATATATATATATATATACATATATATTATCATCATCATCGTTTAACGTCCACTTTCCACGCTAATATATATTTATGTATATAGCTTTAGTATATTTTAAATTTCATTAGATGTTCTACATCAGCTACTGCCGAGAATTCAAGAGAGTTCTGTCAAATGTGAGGGCAAAGTGTAATATTGGTCGACAACAGGAAGATTTTGAAGATTGGTCTCTGTTTCAACAATCCCTGCGTATGATCCAAATCTGTGGTTTGTACTCCAATCATTCCTTCACATTTCTCTATGTGTGTGTGTGTTTATGCATGCGAGTTTGTATGTGCATACATTTGTGTAATCATTCTTATATGTACTCAAGTCTGTGCATGTTCATGTATGTGTGCTTGTGTGTGCATGTTCATGTGTATGTGTGTGTGCCCTTCCACACAAATGTCTGGCCTTGTTAGAGAGAAGTGTTGTTGCTGTTGTTGTTCAAGTCACATTTGATAAGGAAGGTAAGGATTCAGAATGGGGTGATGAAAGAGTTGTGTGCTTGACTGAGCCTACTCAGTATATTAAATTCATTTTGCCTGGATTATATGTAAATACATATTTTTGTTGTTATTATTGTCTACAGGAGAGTTGATTATACAGACTGAAGAACTTGATAAAACCCTCATCAACAATATCATCTCAACGTTAGGCAAATATCTATTACCCACTCAACATTCACCACTTAAAGAAACTACTGATAAAAAGTAAGTTACTTTCTATTTATAAGTGCATGGCTTAGTAGCTAAGGTGTTACACTCACGATCATATGGGTGTGGGTTCTATGCCTGGACCAGGGGAAGGGTGTTCTTATGCAAGACACACTTCCTTTCACATTGTATTTCATGATTGAACTGAGGCTCCTTATCATTAAAACACCCCCAGAAACCTCCTATGTGATGCAACCTCATAGCAACAATTTTGTAATGCAGATATGTTTGCCTATCAATGGTCTATACATATGCCAAGTTTCATTGTCATAACATTGGTGGTTCAGAAATAAAGCAGGAGAGCCTACTGGAGCCTCCACCAGGCTTAGGGAGCCCCCTAAAATCCCCAGGTTTTATAGGGTTAATCTGGTATATGTAACATAACTTACATAAAATTATAATGGAAGGTTAAATACAAACACCTTAAAATAAACAGCTTTGTATCATAGAACCACATTTGGTTTCAAGTGGCTTGGTATCAAAGAGGTCAAAGTATTTATATTTATCTAAAAACCTCCCATTATAATTTTATGTAAGAACTGGTGGATTGGCAGTATCGGTAGAGGGTCGAACGCCATGGTTTGACATATAGAGTTACGGCCCTTTCCATTCTGAGTTCAATTCCCGCCAAGGTTAACTTTGCCTTTCATCCTTACGAGGTCGATAAAATAAAGTACCAGTAATACACTGGGTAATTGCTGGCCTTGTGCCAAAAGTAGAAACAATTATAATTTTATGTAAGAACCTTTGTTAAGTTATATTCCATACACCATCTTAATAACAAGGTTAGTTATTTTACTAAACCCCTTCAAATACTTGATTATTTCCATTAAAAATATGGTATGGTAAATGAAATTCAATTGTTCTGATATTTCAATGTCTTTTGTATTTCTACAGGACTGGTAAGAAAGTGTCACTCTTCCATCGGCATGCCTCTCTCTTATTGGAAGATGAAGCAGATATTGAGATTCTGGAAGAGTTTGTTTTGAAGCTTGAGGAAGGTAAATACTTTCAAACTACATCATTGAAGATTGGTTTTATTTTTATATAGATGCAGGTATGGCTCTGTGGTTAAGAGGTTTGCTTTGTAACCATGTGGCTTTGTGTTCTATCCTACTGTGTGGCTCTTTGAACAAGTCTATTATACTATAGTCTTGTGCCAACCAAAGCCAAGTAGGGGGGGTTTACCTTTAGTGAGGTACTTCTGCAGTTGCCTCACAAGAAAGCAGGCATCTGTGATACTTTTACCTGGCATAAATCCAAACCGCACCTCATCTAGGTTAACTTGATCCCTAATCAGCTATGCTATAACTCTTTCATAACCTGTCAACCAAGTTAATGCTTTTATAGTTTTCTCTGTTTTGAGCATCTCATTTGCACTTGTAGCAGTTGTTGATGATGCAGCTATACCAGGGTCAGACACCATTTTGTATTACTTGGTTTACAATACAGGTGATTATGGTATGTCCCACCATTCCAGATCCTTTCAACATCTTAACAACTATCCTCCAAGGTTCAGCTGCCATGCTTGTCTTCATATCCTTGACTGCCTTTTGATTTTGAATCTTGTTGCTGGCCTTGTGCCTCAATTAGAAACCGTTATTATAAAGTAATAAGGGTGGTGAACTAGCAGAATTGGTAGAGTGTTGGGTAAATGCTATTGTAGCATTTGTTCTAGCCCTTTACAGAGTTGAAATCCTGCTGAGGTTAGCTTTATCTTTCATTCTTACTGGGTTGATAACATAAGGTACCAGTAATGCACTGGGGTTGATCACCTTTCCCCTTCCCTTCAAATTTGCTAGGTATGTGCCAAAAGTAGAAACAATTATTATTAAATGTCTCTCTTCTTTATTAGGTGATACACCATCAGTGTTGTCTGATGTCACCAAGGAGATGTTTAAATTGAGTCAGGAGGTTCACAAGTTTGGATTTGATATTGTCTTTGCTCAGCTCAAGAAACATCTTATTGGTATGGCTGACATGGAGGTTAGTGAAGCTTGCTTTATATTGAGTTTATAAACCTTAAGTGAAGGTATGGGACCTTGTGATTAAGTTGTTGGACTCTCGATCACAAGGTCATGAGTTCAATCTCAGACTGAGGAGTGTGTTATATCCCTGAGCAAGATACTTTATTTCACACTGCTCCAGACTACTCAGCTGGAAAAAGTGAGTATCTGTTGCAGCTGCAGTTAACCCTGCTATGGACTGCCAGTTGCTTAAGCCCATTGAAATTGGAAGTAAGCTTTGGTCTCATGAGCCTAACTGTTATAAACTTTACCAATTCCAGTTGCATGTGATTATTTTGCCTTTCATCCTTACGGGGTCGATAAAATAAAGTACCAGTAATGCACTGGGTAATTGCTGGCCTTGTGCCTAAAGTAGAAACAATTATTAGAGAAATATATATTAGAAGAATAAATATTACAGCTGCAATATAACTGAATCTGTATAAATATTAAATGAAAAATGGCATACTTCTAATGAAAGGCACTGTCTGTATTCATCAATTAATTTTGAAAATAATCAAGAATTAGGAGGAATTTAGTAATATAACTTTCTCATTATTAAACTTGTGTTTGGAACAAACTTAAAGTCCTTTACATAAAATTATGATGGAAAGTTTTGTATTGTAGAACCAGAAACAGTTTGGGACATTTCTGGATCAAAAGGGTTAATATAGTCTCTTAATTATTAACAAGAAAATAGATCCCAGCAACTTCTCTCCTCTACAAAAGAAACTAAAACAACCAATAAGAATTAAGTTTAGAAACCCTCATTGAAAAGCTAATAGATGCAACAGGTTTTGCATCACAACTGGAGCCTGCCAGCCTCAGCCATAGTGACAAGAAGGGCCCATATGGAGTAACCCTTTTCCTGTTCAAGGGGTGGGTAAATCTCTAATCAGAGATGTCGCTTTGGCTCCAATTTTGTCGCTTTGGCAATAAACCCAGACACTTGCTGGCCATAACATAGAAGAGCGGAAGATATCCAAATACTAGGACTTGATCAACTGCTTCTTTTTCATGTTGGTCTCTATTGAGAACTCTAGTGTCTTCGGTTCCCAGACTGCTGCTTTCCTCTGAAAAATCGGGCAAGAGGCATCTTACCTGAGGAAGGAATGACTGATGCAACAGGTATTACTTGTGGTTCTTCACAGAAATGTTTTCCCCATCTTGTCATCATCATCATCATCATCATCATCAACGTTTAACGTCCGTGTTCCACGCTTGCATGGGTTTGGACGGGGGTTTTCCCACTTGTCTTGCTCGCATAGGACTGTCTGGCGGGTTTTCTACAGCTGGATGCCCTTCCTAACACCAACCACATTTACAGTGTGGGTCTGGGAGGTTTTTACCGGGTTGCCTACATGGCCACATTACAGCGTGGACTGTGTTTTTTTGTCGTGACACCTACACGATCTCATTTGTTTCGGCCTGGATGGTGTGACACCAACATAACTTTACATAGAAAGGGGCGGTGTGGATGGGGTGGGGTTGGTGGGACGGGGGTGTATTTTATTAGAGATGCCTACTGACTGTAGTAGGTTTTACTATGTATTTAGGTAAGGCGGGTCTTCTCTATTACTGAGTACCGCCAAAGGTCTCGGTCCAGTGACATTGTCTTGGAGAGGTGTAAGTGTGTGAGGTCGGAATTTATCAGCTCGTCCCAGGTTTTTCTGGGTCTGCCTATTCCGTGGCTACCGTCTATCTTTATTGCCCTGCAATATTATACAATTGTTATACAGCTATCGTCTTTCATGCGCATCACGTGTCCATACCAACGTAGCCTTCTCTCAAGTAAACAACATCTGATCCCTCTTATTTCTAATTTTTTCCTTAGTTCGTTTATGCTTTGCCGTTCACGTATATTACTATTACACATCCAGCGGAGCATGCAAGCTTCGTTCCTCTCTAGTCTGCGTATATCCTCTGCACACAATGCCCAGGTCTCACTGCCATGCAGCATTGCTGTTCGTATGCAGGCATCATACAACCTGCCTTTCATTTTTAGGGAGAACACTTTAGCGGCTAGTAGTGGTATAAGCTCTCTGAACTTTTTCCATCCAGTTCTGACTCTAGCTACTGTACTTTCAGAGCACCCTCCCCCACTGCTGATTTTGTCACCCAGGTAACGGAAGCTGTCCACTATTTCTATAGAGCCCTCTGCGCAGTTGAAAGAGCTAGTATTTTGTGGGCACTTGCTGCTACTTATTGCACCAGAGCACCGGCCACATGTGAAATCTATGTTCTTAGTTAGCTTACCTGTGATCCCACTACATCTTTTATGCACCCATACTATGCATTTCAGACACAATATGGAGTTTCTACCTACGCCTTTCCTACACACTGAGCATGGCCACTTCCCGGAAGGGACCGCCGCATTATTTTCTTTCCTACAAACTAGAACTTTGGTCTTAGCCAGGTTAATTTTAAGGCCTTTTGATTCTAGGCCGTGCTTCCATGTTTGGAATTTCTTCTCTAGCTCGGCCATTGATTCAGCTATGAGTGTTAGGTCATCTGCGTATAGGAGTTCCCATGGGCAGCCGGTCTTGAACTCCTCTGTTATAGCCTGAAGGGCAATAATAAATAGGAGGGGGCTGAGAACAGAGCCCTGATGGACGCCAACTTTTACGCTAAACTCTTCACTATATTCGTTGTTAATTCTAACCTTGCTGACTGTTTCTTTATACATGGCTTGTATAGCTCTCACAAGCCATTCGTCAACACCTAGTTTTCTAAGAGCCCACCAGATAATGGAACGGGGGACTCTGTCGAAGGCTTTCTCCAAGTCGACAAAAGCTAAATATAGGGGTTTACTTTTAGCTAGGTACTGCTCCTGTAGTTGTCGTACAATGAAAAGAGCGTCTGTGGTACTTTTGCCTGACACAAACCCGAACTGCATTTCATCGAGGTCAATTCTCTCTCTGATTAGTTGCGCTATTACTTTTTCCGTGACCTTCATGACCTGGTCGATTAATTTAATGCCTCTATAGTTACTCCTATCTAGGGCATCTCCTTTACCCTTATAACAGTTAACGATGATGCTGCTACGCCAGTCCTTCGGAACAACCCCATTCTGTACGACTTGGTTAACTATCTGGGTGACCATGGTGTGTCCCACCGTGCCAGATGCCTTCAGCATCTCAGCAACTATTTCCGAAGGCCCAGCCGCCTTACCCGTCTTCATATCCTTGATTGCCTTACTTATTATACTACCTTCGACTAACACTGCTGGTCCCTCTATTGGGTCGATGTGGGGGAGACTGTCTTTCTCCCATTTATTCTCCTCATTTAGTAGCCTTTCATAGTGACACTTCCAAGCTACCTTCTTATCAGCATCGGTGATGGCAAGTACTCTGTCATCTTGTCCATGGGGAGAAACTAAGATATAACATCTAGCCAAGGCTGTAGTGTCTGCCTGTTTTTCATTATTTAATTTGGGGGATTGGCAGTATCGGTAGAGCGTCAGACACCATGTTTTGCAGCATAGAGTTATGGCCCTTTACGTTCTGAGTTCAAATCGCGCTGAGGTTAGCTTTGCTTTTCATCCTTACGGAGTCAATAGGTAATTGCTGCCAAAAGTAGAAATAATTATTTAATTTTTTTCTTTTCCTATTTTCTATGTGATATATTTATGTAAATAAAATTCTATAATCAATAAATTATTTTAAAAAAAAGAAAACGATTTATTGTGTTTTTTTAAATTCTGTTTGTATTCTCTAAATTTCCAGGTGTGGACATCACTGAGTGCAGGAACAGCTATAACCTCTGACCTCCCAGCATTTAGTCTCTCACCTCAAGAATACATCACTAAGGTAAACACTGTTACTTCCTTTTAGTTGGCTACTTCTATACGATTCATGACTAAATTGTTTTTTTATATGGAAAATGTATGAACTAGATGTGGTCCTCATCTAGGAGGCCAGTAATTACTGCTGCTTAGCTCCAAGCCAAACATGTTTGAACAGCCATGACCATTCAGTCCTTTTATCATCATCATCATCATCATCGTTTAACGTCCATCTTCCACGCTTGCATGGGTTTGGACGGGAGTTTTCCCACTTGAGGCAAGAGTGGTTGTCTTGTTCGTATAGGACTGTCTGGCGGGTTTTCTATGGCTGGATGCCCTTCCTAACACCAACCACGTTTACAGTGTGGACTGGGAGGTTTTTACCGTGTTACCTACACGGCCACATTACAGCATAGACTGTGTGTTTTTTTGTCGTGACACCTACACGACCTCATTTGTTTTGGACTGGATGTTGTGGTACCAACATAACATTACATTGAAAGGGGTGGTGTGGCTGGGGTGGGGGTGGTGAGACGGGGGTGTATTTTTGTTAGAGGTGCCTACTGACTGTAGTAGGTTTCACTTTGTACTTAGGTAAGGCGGGTCTTCTGTATTACTGTGTAGCGCCAAAGATCTCGGTCCAGTGACATTGTCTTGGAGAGGTGTAAGTGTGTGAGGTTGGAATTTATCAAGTCGTCCCAGGTTTTTCTGGGTCTGCCTACTCCGTGGCTACCGTCTATTTTTATTGCCCTGCACTTTTTTATACAGCTGTCGTCTTTTATATTTAAGACAATCCAACCCATGTCAGTATGGAAATTGTACATAAAACGATGATGATGATATAGAAACTTCTCATTGATTCTCACACATTTCATTTCCCACAGGTTGGTCAATACTTAATGACTTTACCACAATTATTGGAACCATATATAATCCAAGACAATCAAGCTGTCACTGTGGCATTGCAGCATGGCCGTTTACCATACACAGAAGATCAAGGTAAATATATTTCTCTCTTAACATCTGAAAACATCATACTTTGACAAAAACAAACAACAACAACCAGTATTTTAAGGTTATTTTCCCTGATAAAGTAAGGGTTAACCTTGCAGTTCCTATGATAAGGCTTTCTATTTTGTCCTATCATCTGCATCCCACCTTACCAGCTTTCATTCCATTCTCTTCTTACTCACTTTCATCCTTCCTCAGCACATGAGCCAACCGCCTCATTCCATTTGCAATCATCACTCTTTAACAAACAGTTATACTTAAAACTTTAGACCTTACCATTTTCACTCACAAACCAACTTATTCCATGTTTGAACTGTTTATACTCACTAATTGTCAACTACAGGGACCATAGTTTCCTTGGATACCACTGTTTACTATTTGTGAATTATTATTTTATGCCCATTTTCTCATGCTTGCATGTGTTAGACGAAGCCTGGAGCTTACCCTGGTTTCATTGGAGTTAAGCAAGTGAAAGTACAAGGCTCCAGTCTGTTGTAGGATTAACCCCCTCTTGCTGATAGAACTAAAAGACACAATGCATCATCAAATCTGGGAATTGAGCCAATATCCTAACCATATACCTTTATTATATATACTTTTATATATAGATATAAGTAGTTGACCTCAGTGGGATTTGAACTCAGAACTTGCCACAAACGAAGTAGTTGACCTGTGGGATTTGAACTCAGAAGTGCCACAAATGTCTGACACTCAAACGAATAAGTCAACCTGATTGGTAATAATAATTGTTTCTAACTTAGGCACAAGGTTAATCATTTTAGAGTGAGAGGAAAATCAATTAAATCGACCTCAGTGCATTACTGGTATTTATTCAATCGACCCCCCCCCCCCCCCCCTCAAGGATGAAAGGCAAAGCTAACCTCAGCAGGATTTGAACTTAGAACGTAAAGGGCTGTAACTATGATGTAAAGCATATTGACCGACGCTCTACCAATTTAGACACAAGGCCAGCAATCTTGGGGAGAGGAGCTTGATTACATTGACTCCAGTATTTGACTAATACTTTATCGACCCCAGAAAGATGAAAATCAAAGTTGATTTTAGCAGGATTTGAACACGGAACATAAATAACCAGTCAAATACTACTAAGCATTTGTCCAACCCTCTAATAACTCTGCCAACACAACACTCATAATAATTGTTTCTACTTTTGGCACAATTACCCAGTGCATTACTGGTACTTTATTTTATCAACCCCGTAAGGATGAAAGACAAAGTTAACTTCGACGGGATTTGAACTCAGAAGGGCAAGGGCCGTAACTCTATGCGTCAAAGCATGGCGTCCGACCCTCTACCGAAACTGCCAAGGCACCTCACAACACTCATAATAATGATTTCTAATATTGGCACAAGGCCAGTAGTTTTTTGGGGGGAAGGAAAAGTTGATTATATCAACCCCGGAAGAATGAAAGGCAAAGTTGACCTTGATGGGATTATAACTCAGAAAGTAAAGAACCAGAACAAATACTGGTAAGCATTTGTTCAACACTCTATCAATTCTGCCAACACAACACTCATAATAATTGTTTCTACTTTTGGCACAAGGCCAGCAATTATCTTAGTGTATTACTGGTACTTTATTTTATCAACCCCGTAAGGATGAAAGGCAAAGTTAACCTCGGCAGGATTTGAACTCAGACCATAAAGGGCTGTAACTCTTTGTTGCAAAGCATGGCGTCCGACCCTCTACCGATACTGCCAATAATAATAATAATAGTAATAATATGCTTAGTACTAATTACTTCCCTAAACAATGACATGTTTAGTTGTTTCTGTTCTCACGTCTGTCTCATAAAATTGCAGATATTCCTGAACATAGTGCTGACTTGTGGCTGCAGTCAATTGCTAGAGGAACCATGTTTCTGTATTCAGAAGAAATCTTGAAGATTTATGAACTCAGTCCACATGGCACCAAACAACTAGTCACAGATCTTGGTAAGTAAACGGTTTTCATTTTCAATAATTCTCTCTTTTTTATGTTCAGATGGGGGAAAGAAGAAGGAATCAGAAATGACCTATGTTGTATGTTATGGACACAGACATGGCTGAGTGGTTAAGAAGTTTGCATTGCAATAATGAGCTCTCGGGTTTGATCCATTGCATGACTTCTTGAGCAAGTGTCTTTACCATAGCTTTGGTAGTGTGGGTGAAATTGGGCAGATCAAAACTGTGTGGAAGCCCATCAGATTAATTGTACAAATAATTCAATGGTTCTGCCTTGTTGCATATTTTATCATACTGATTCAACTTGGGAAGTACGTTAAAAGTACATGTGTCTGTGGAATACTCAACCACTTACACATTAATTCACAAGTTGGACATTCATTGTAGAAACTGTTGGAGAATATTTCACCATTAACCTACAAGAATAACAGTAAATATAGGTCAGAAAAGGAGTTGGGAGAAACTCCACACAATATTCTAAATATAAACAATGGATACACAAGATCTGTAGTAGTATCACAGACAGGCTAACACAGAAAAGAGATTCTGTGTATGGCAGATGCACAGGAATAGTTAGCAGTAAATGCACTAGTTGAAATAAACATTTTCCAATCCAAACAATGCTCTATAGAAGTAGTTGATAGTTTCTGTGACCTATGTGACATAATTAGCATAGTAGCTAGAATAAGAACAGTATGTAAAAAGTTTAAGGAGCTACCATCACTGCTGGCAACAAAGTTATTCTCTTTCTGTGCAAAGGCTAGATTGCACTACCCATGCAAACATCATGCAATGTTGCAAGGTAGTGAGATCTGGCCATTGAATGGTGAGGATATGCTGCAAAGGTCAGAAAGAAACAAAGCAAACCTGCTTTGCTGAATGTGTAATGCATGCATGATGAAGCACAGTTGGATTGAGAGAAAAACTGGTTGTAAGAGAAACGATCTCACACACAAAAGAGAAGACTGATACACACATAATACATATGGAGGATGATAGTTGGGTGAAGTGCTATTTTCTCTAAGTTTGTTTCACTTGTTTAATAATCTCAAACAACTTGCTCTAATGTACTTTTTATTTTATTTTTCAGATTATTTATGCAATGTTTTAGATGACCTTGGCCTAAGTGCTGAACAAATGCATGACATCAAGCATCTATTGAAAGCTGACCCAGATGAATTCCGACCTCTGGCTAGTCGAATGCCTCAAAGACTAGCCCATGTGATAAGTCAGATGAGAAACATAGAGCTGTAGTAACAAACAATATTTCTCAGGATACCATTTATGTCAGCTGTAAAAACAAACTACATCTTAAAAGTCAGATGAGAAACATTGTGCTGTTTCTTCTAGAGTAACTCGTAAGTTAGATTAAGATATTTAGACAAACAAATCTAAATTGTTTCTGTTTATTTTTTGGGGGGGTTCACCATTATCCAAGTAGGTTTTCAAATACCTTACATGAAAAATAGCCTGTGGTTCTGACGAAAATCTAATTAAAATTCATTTTAATAAGTTATAGATTTAAATATATGTGCACATACATATTGTCTTATATATGAACATAAATTTATATATATATATATATGTGTTTTATATATATATAGGTTTTTAGAATCCAATATCAATAAATAGACCAGGATTTTTTCATTCTGATGATTGAAAGCAAAATTTTTTGCTTTTAAGAAACCACTGGTGAATGGAATAATTGCCTTATGTTGTTTATTACATAACTATATATATACATATATACACACTGGTAATATATAGAATCAAACCTGAAATATTTTTTTCTGTTTTACTGTTTCTAAATCAACAGTATTCATTAATATGTGATTAACATAATTCCTTGAAACAGAAATGGAAGTTGTGATACTCATGCCTTTCCGGGGGTGGGGTGGGGGGGGATTAGTGACACAAGGGAAGTGAAATAGCTGGGAGTGGAATAACTTGGAGCCAATACTGTGCTGTGAGTTCCACTTGCCGGGAGTTTATTCAATATTCTATATCACTAATAAACACACACTCTCACACTATTCTAAAACATTTGTGTATGTATGTTAACTAATTGCTGATAGCTGACTATGAAATATTTCAGGATTGATTTATTCAAAGTATTATTAACCCTTTTGTTAACATATATATTTAATTAAAGGTATTACTTATGATTTTAGAAAATAATTAAGAATTTGGAAGGAATTAGTAAACTAACTTATTATTAAGCTGGCATTTGGTATTTAACAAAGGTTCTTACTTATAATTATGATGGAAGGTTTTTAGATGACTATAAACATTTGAAAACAGTTTTGTATCATAGAACCAGGGGTATTTTCAGATGGTTTGCTATCAGAAGGGTTAAAAAATAGAATATATTTATAATAATTATGGTGTTAAATAAGATACAAGACATTTGATGGTAATTATGGATATGTAATGTAATGTACCATAAAAACAATCTAATATATTGTCTTGTGTGGCAGTAAGTTGTGACAAACAGACTTCAAAATTTCCATTGAAAGCCAAATGTGATTTTTATTACATTTACAAGCAACTGTCATCACAATTCATTTTTTTCCTGTTCTATTTTGTGTTCTTCCTTCTGTCTGGCATGATAGTAGGACATTGGTTTAGTGAGTGACATTGTGGTATACGTGAGAGCAGCACAGTATTGGTTTTCACTTGTTATTAAGGAACCTGCCAGAACAATTCATTATCAACTGACAAACATTCCAGGCAGAATGTTCCATTATTCTCATAACATGTGTAGAATCAGAGAATGTATTCATGTAAACACACGGTTGTGTGATAAAGAAGTTTGCTTTGTAACCATGTGGTCTCAGATTCTATTCTACTGCATGCCATCTTGGGCAAATGTTCTCTACTTTAGCCTCAGGCCAACCAATGCCTTATGAGTAAATTTGGTAGGCAGAAACCGTGTGAAAGTCCATTATATATATATATGTGTGTGTGTGATATGTATAAGTGCATCTTCATATAGACAAAATAAACAAGCAATGCTGTTTGTTTATGTACTGCATAAACAATATGTCCAACAGCTTAGCAATTCAATGAAAATCAGCGGTAAAAGTACCACACTTAGAGATAAAACATAGATTGGCATCATGAAGAGTATTAGACCATAGAATACTGTCTCAAAAAAAAAATTCTATTCAATCCATGCTAAGATGGAAAAACCTACAGGGAAACGATAGGCAAGAGAGAAAACTCATGTAAATATGTCTTTTAAGGCTGAATGTCAATTTAGAAGATCGTCTTCTTCACTAAAAGACTCTTGTTTGATCTTACAGAATGGAAAATTGTTATATTAACAGGGAAAAACTGTAAATAAAATTTTAAAGGGATAAAAAATATTTCTGAATTATATTTTGTTGTTCTTTTAGAGATGTCTCATTTGTTTATTTTACATATTTTGTGAATTGGGTTGTTGACAGAGTTGCAGGTTACAATGGGCTGCCAATCACTGGTTCACTACATTTCTTATGGTGAGACAACAGTTAAGTGTCTGTGCAACTGAGATAGAAAAATTTTGAAAAAAAGGTATTTATTGTTCTTTCGGTTGAAAGAGTTACAACAGATCCCTGTTGTTGTTGTTGTTGTTGAACAACAGGAACAGAGTTACAACAGAGGAATAGTGTAGAGAGTCACAAGAGACTGTTATAGACAGCAACAGTTACAACAGGCCATGTTCTCTACAGAACCCAGTCTTGAGGTTAAACAATAAAAAAGGACACATTTGATAATCTATGCCTGAAATGGTCAAGCTGGAACAATTTTAACTCTGTTACCATATTTCTAATGAAATACACTGCCTATGTTTTTCAAATAATCAGGAATTGAGAGGGATTTAATAATATAATTTTCTCATGATTAACTCTTAACACCCTGTAATGATTTAGAAAACATCTAAAAACGTATTTGTTAATTTAAATGATTATAGTATCTTTTGTGGACAGATCATTGTGAAAATGTGCTGTATTAGGGATAAAGACTAATCTTTAACATTATAGTCATAATGGTGTTTTGTACTTTTTTTCAAGAATGCCTTATTAATGAGGTTTCCTGCAGTACAGGATGTTAAGAGTTAAGTTGGTATTTGGAACACATTGGTGGTCTTACATTAAATTCTGATGGAAGGTTTTTAGATAAATTTATATGTATGTAGTAGATATTCAGGGTCAGTTGTCAGTAAGAGTGCCAATAATATAAACCTTTTCCAATCCCAGGAAGGTCCATAGAAGTGGTTGATAGTTTCTGCTACTTAGGTTATATAATCAGCAGTGAAGGGTGCTCAGAGAGCATAGAAGCTAGAATAAGGACAGGATGGAAGAAGGTTAGGGAACCGCTAACAACAAAAGGTTTCTCCCGCGAATGAAAGGTCAACTGTATGATGCTTGTATGTAAGGTGCCATGCTGTAGTGAGACATGGGCAGTGAACAAAGAGGATATGCAGAGGCTGGAGAGACATGAGGCAAGCAAGCTTTGATGGATGTGCAAGAGCAACAAAGCATGGATGAACTGAGGAGGAAACTGAGTATAAGAGGAATCAGAAGTAGTGTGCAGGAGAGATTTGATACAGACATATGATGCACATTGATGATGACCACTGGGTGAAAAAGTGTCAAATAATCACAGAGGAAGACATGGATGGAAGTGTTGAGAGCTGATTTCAGATAACTAAACCTCATGGAGGAGATGACAAACAAACGCAACAAGTGGAGAGATGCTGTAATGAGAAGGACCTGTCCAACCCATGCACACATCGAACAACAGACGTAAAATAATGACGATGATACATTTGAAAACAAACAGTTTTATATTGTAGAACCAATGTTGGTTTCAGACAGTTTGGTATCAAATGGGTTAATCACCTGTCTGATTAAGGCTGACCTGGGACTGACCAACAACAACTATGCCTGAATAAGATAAATAAAATCCTACACAACAGAGGCAATTTTAAGATTTTGTTTTTTATTTCAACAAATCAAAACATCCAAATGTTAATTAGATGATTCAATTAAATTGCTTAATGTAATTAACTACAGATCTACTGTTTCCTATTCCTGCTGACTGTTCTTGTATGTAGTCACACTTTCCTGCAAAACAAAAAAGGAAAGAACAGTTAAAAACATAATTTGATTGAAACCAAACATCAAAAGTTAAACATTTGTTCCATCCTTATACAATAAACTCATTTTATGATTTTATATATGTTAGCAAAGCACATGGTAACTTCACTAGTGCTGGTTCCATAATAAATTACACCCTGTAAAGTGGATGATGAAGGAGTAGAAACAATATAAGGTAATAGATTTCTTTGAGGACATGGCAACTTCTTCAGTGCTGGTGCTATGAGAAAATGTACTCAATACACTCTGTAAAGAGGTTGGCAAATGAATGGAGATAACATAGAGAGGCCTCTTTGAGGATATGACAACTTCCCTAGTGATGGTGCTACAATAAGTTTCACCCAGTACACTCTGTAAAGTGGTTGACAAACAAGCAGAGACAACATACAATAAAAAAGTTTCTTCAGTCATGCTGAAGACATGACAATTTCCTTTCTGCTGGTGCCATGATAAAATGCACCCAGTACATTTTGTAAAGTGGTTCGCAAGTGAACATAGACAATCTAGAGCAGTTGTCAAAGACTTGATAACTTCTTGTGCTGGTTCCACAATGAAATGCAGTCAGTACAACTATGTAAATTGGTCAACAAATGAACACAGACAACATAGAGAGGCCTCTTTAGTCATGTCAAGGACATAACTTCCCTTATGTTACAATGACATTGTCAATGCCTCCCTAAAATACTTTAGTATCAATCCAATGTTCTGAAAGATCCACCTGACACAGTCTCGTTAGAAAAGGTGTCATAACTTCTAAGGAAGCTAAGAACAGAAGGAGCTGAGCAGGTCCAGAGCCACTACACCCATCTAATATGCAACAGAATGTTTCATGTTTATATCAACTAAAAATATTGACAGAAAATCAGTTGAAAATTAAGAGGTTTGTTTTACAGAACCTGTAAAGATGGGATCTCATGAATTATCAAAGGAAACCTTTATATGGTCATGCAATCTGCTAAAAGTAGCAGTCATGCCTTCTTAAATCACAACATACTGTCTCAAAAACAGAAAGAACATTTTAGTTAATCTAGTCCTAGATCTCATCATCATCATTTTTATGTTGTCATTTTTCTACTCTCAGTTAACTGGCAGCGGCTATGCTGGGGTATTATATCTATAGAAATAAAAGATCATAGTTGGAATACCTTTTGATCATAGCTCTATCAAGGCTTATCTAGGGATAAAGAACAACAAGGTACCTTGCCACCCCAATTCTTGTTCAGTTTTCTAGTTGAAAAGAGTGTACTTACCTCAAATTTATCCAGAACTATTTTACATAGAGAATCTAAATTATTAAGTCCATCAACTAAAACTTCCACAGCAGGAGTAACTAAAGAGAAAAAATATATGAAGAAATAGAAATAAAAACACATTAAAAAGAAAATTGAAATATAATATAACAAATCAGTATAATAAAACAGCAATAAAAAATATCAAAAACAACTTTATCATCATTTTACCTGCTGGGGTTATTACAATCTGTAACAAGTCAGATAACTACATCTTGCTTATATTTAATGTCCATTTTTCAAGTTAGCATGGGTAGGACAGGCTGTCTCTTTGTGAGAGATCAAGTCGGAGGACCGTGTTTCACTCACACAGAACTAATTTTACAGTGTGTACTAGGTCCCCATTATATTTTGTACATTGGCATAGTTTTTATGGCTGGATGTCCTTCCTAATACAAACTATTTCACAGTGTACTAAGTCCCCTTTATTGTTCTTTTCCTCTAAAGCAATAAATGTATTACAACAATATGGATATTTAAACATATTATACTGTACGGGGCAGATAGAGTGCCTTGTGGTGTTGTTCCAGCTCTCAGAGTTTAAATCCTGCCAAAGTTAACTTTCCCTGTCATCCTTTGGGAGTTGAGAAATAAAGTCCAGCGAGTGTCATAGAGAAGTGACACTTGCATACATTGGTGACAGTTGGTTTAAAAAAAAAGAACTTTATCCAGGTTTGTATCTCAGAGGAATTTTCTCATGTGACATATGAAGACATTGATGATGAGGGAATTCTGGTGACACTGGATAATGAAATTATGAAGGAGGGAGAGAGGAACTGAAAACTGTAACATACCTTTGCTTTGTATCCGGAAATTGATCTGTTTGTCAAAAGGGTGAGGTACACCATATCCACAAAACTCTACTTGGGGACTAATATAAAAAAAAACATCATCAGTTACAGTAGTTCTTCTAATGCTTGAATTTACCTCCACCCACTCCTTTCTGCACAGACTTTCCATGGTGTGGCTAGCACACAGAGACTTTCAGATTGTGGCTGGGACACACGGACTTTCCACATTGTGGCTGGGACAGAGACTTCCACATTGTGACTGGGACACGGACTTTCCACATTGTGGCTGGAACAGAGACTTCCACATTGTGACTGGGACACAGACTTTCCACATTGTGGCTGGGACAGGGACTTCCACATTGTGACTGCGACATTCACGTAAAATAATGATGGTATGTGTGTGTGTATATGTGTATTTGAGTGAGTGAGTGTGTGCACATTGTTGAGAGACTTTTAATAAATTGGTATGTTGAATCTTGTATTTTTTCGTCTGTTACGGTAATTTACACCAATGAATACCAAGATCGACTTAGCCATTCAATAAGTTAAACTACTAGAAGTAGGGGTTGATATAATCAGCTAAAACTCTTCAATGCTGTGCTGCAGCCCAATAAGTAAAACCAAGAAGAGAATAAAAGAATGCGAAAGTTGTTAGCTATAAAAGCCCTAATGGTGATGGACTTTAAATGATGATGATGAACAGATAATTAAGATGGCTTAGTTGCTACTTCTTCAGTCATTATAACATTGGGTGATAGGCTTAATCTGTCACTTGGTTTAATATCACCTAACCCTTGGATTTCTTTAGCAGAGCCCACTCTGTAAGCATTTAGGCCAGGTCTCCGGTGCAAGGGTATCTCCTTTTGTCCCCCACAAACAGTTGTGGAGGTCCCTAAAAAGGGTCATTAGCATAGCCCTTCTTATTCTGACTAATCAGTAAATAAAATGAAAAGACGGTCATGATAGTTAAGATGGTTCAATTGCTATATACTTCTTAATAACAAGATAAACAACATTATCAAGATAAGTCTTCTCTGTTGTTAACTATAACATTAGTGAAGGCATATGACCTAGTTGTTAGAGTGCTCAATGCCCAGACAGGGTGGCATACTGTGTCTTTCAGCAAAGCACTTCATGTCACATTGCTCCAGATCACTAAGCTGAAAAAATTGATATCAGCTGTGGTTGGTATGATTACTTCTGCAATGGTCAGATGTTCTGTCAAGGTATACTTTCAGTTGTTTAATGCAAAGGAAACCAGAATAAGCACTTACCTTATGAGTCTCTGGGCTTGGGACAGACTTTAACCCATTAAACATCAACCTATCCAAAATCAGCTCTACTAAAATGCTCAAATTTAATGCAAGTCTTGGACTGAAATCTCATTATTGACTTGAAAATTGTTTTACTAAACTTTTCATAATTATTGATTACTTTGATAATTAAAACACAAGAACAGTACAGTTTTATTAGAAATATAATAATGAAAGGGTTAACTAATAATATTAGCAGATAGTTAATTTGTTACTTACTCCTTCATGATAACATAACGTAAGGCATTGCCAAGTGTGTGGTCTTCATTGTGTAGTATAAATGTCTGGCTGAGAGAATCAATACTTTCTAAATGTGGCAGCTGGAACAGAAACAATGAAAAAGATGTGTAACACACACACATAACATCATCATCGTTTAATGTCTATCTTCCATGCTAGCATGGGTTAGACGGACACACATATATATGTATATGTATATATATATATAATTGTTTCTACTTTCGGCACAAGGCCAGCAATTACCCAGTGCATTATTGGTACTTTATTTTATCGACCCTGTAAGGATGAAAGGCAAAGTCAACCTCGGCGGGATTTGAACTCAGATCATAAAGGGATGTAACTCTATGCTTCAAAGCATGGCGTCTGACCCTCTACCGATACTGCCAATCCACCGCCGTATATATATTATAGAGAGAAAATGTAGCATCTAGACACAGAAAATAAATGTAAATACAGACAGTTGCTATAAATAGCTTAGAAAATTGAGTTAAGACCCATTATAGATGGATAAAAGTTGTTAGCAGCCATTTCTCTCTGATGCTGGCTAAGTGCTCTAGCCATGGAGCTAAAGGACCTCTAACAATAATCGCCTTCTAAATGTGAACAAACAACGTATGTAAAACTGGAACTTTCAAAGGGTTGAGAGATTATGAAATTCATAGAAAATGTGGCATGAGATGGACAAGACTTTTTGAGGCATAATTCTATGGATGCCTCTTCTTGATGCTGACCCCACTTATTTTAATTAATTAAATAAATAAATCAACTTACAGAATTTATATTTTCATCAAAATCTGAAAGAAGAGAAAAATACACAAATAATTTTTAAATATTTCAGAATAAAACAATTGTTTATTTTTGGAATCATTTTTTCATAACTTTTCTTTCTTTCTCAGAATTGGCAGCAAGCTATTGAAGAAATAATATTCTAGTTTATCATCATTTTTAACCATGTCATGGACTGAATGAGACTTTTTGAGACAGTTTTTCTATGACTGGATACTCTTGCTGATGCCAACATTTACTTTATTCCTAAGTATTTTATATATACTATACTTAGGTGCTTATAGCAGTGGTTTCAAACTACTTGCCCATCCTTTTTTTTCTTCAACCTTCCCTTTCTCCTAATTTTACTCTTTCTCGAAGGAGGACTAATGTCCGATGTGTTGAGAAATTCTTTTTCCAACAAGAATTTTCCAATAAGAATTTGTATCTCTGCCTTTGTCTTTTTTAATCTTCATTAGATGTGGTAAGGGAAACATTGTATTTATAACTAGAATACTGCTAATACCAACAGATGTCCCATTTCCTTTCAAACAATTGCAATTCCCAGTGAGAGTCAGTTATGCAATGACCATTATCAAGTCCCAAGGTCAAACACTGCAGGTTGTCAGTCTCCATCTAGAAGAGGGCTGTTTCTCACATGGTTAATTGTATATAGGTTGTTCCAGACTAGGAAGACCCCACAAACTTTTCATAAATGCTCCAAAGAAAAAAGTTTAAAACATTCTATATACTGAAGTTCTGTAAATGTTTTATAATTTTCACAGAATGCATTTTTGTTTTATTACTTTCTGTATTTAGATATTCTAAATAATTTTTTTAAATTGTTATGCAATATTTAAATACCCTTTAATACCGTTTATTTTAAGGGCATTACAATAGATGACAATAGGTGCCTTATAAATAGATTTGAGCACATTACAGACCAGGAGGCCGCTAGTATATATATATATATTTGACCCTTTGACCCCTTTAACTAAATTTTGTCCAAACAACACCACTAGAAGAATTTACTTCCCCCGCCAACCCTAACACGCCTCATTAAGCTAACTGCTGCCAAAACATTTTCTCCTTACAATCTCTACTACTCTGACAGTCTTAAATCCTAAGACTCCCTCCCTCTTACTCGCTTCCCTCTTCCTCTTCCCTTCCTACCTCCTTCTTTCTCTTATATCTAGTGTATAAAATATTTTCATATCATTCTACTACAAAGGTCTGATGACATGGTGTGTTTTCTTACAGTGTACCTACGATTTATGATAATATTTTTATATTATACAAATAGCGAGGTATAGGTAACCCATACACTATAGAAACAATTGTTACCTAATAAATTCTTTATACCCGCATTTCTGTTTCATAAACTTCTTCTTCATATATATATATATATATATATATCATCATTATTATTATAGTAGGTGAAGGGCGGTGGATTGGCAGTATCGGTAGAGGGCCGGACGCCTTGCTTTGACGCACAGAGTTACGGCTCTTGCCATTGTGAGTTCAAATCCCGCCGAGGTTAACTTTGCCTTTCATCCTTACGGGGTCGATAAAATAAAGTACCAGTAATGTACTGGGTTATTGCTGGCCTTGTGCCAATAGTAGAAACAATTATTATTTAACGTCTATTTTCCAAGTTTGTGTAGGTTGGATGAAGCGAGCAATATCAGGTGACTATGTCTTACTTATATGGATCTGTTCTTGGTTTGGTTTCTACAGTTGGATGCCCTTCCTGACACCAACCACATTGCAGAGCGTACTGGGAGCCACTACCATTATACAGAGTAGATTGGGTGCTTTTCATTGTTGCACCAGAACAACCACCTAAGAGGGTGGACTGGATATATTATATACAATGGGTTGCCTCATAGTTTCAATGTACCAAATTCACTCACAGGGCATTGGTTGGCCTGAGGCTATAGAAACATTTGCCTACACACACACATATCATCATCATCATCATTGGTTGGCCTGAGGCTATAGAAACATTTGCCTACACACACACATATCATCATCATCATCATTGGTTGGCCTGAGGCTATAGAAACATTTGCCTACACACACACATATCATCATCATCATCATTGGTTGGCCTGAGGCTATAGAAACATTTGCCTACACACACACATATCATCATCATCATCATTGGTTGGCCTGAGGCTATAGAAACATTTGCCTACACACACACATATCATCATCATCATCATTGGTTGGCCTGAGGCTATAGAAACATTTGCCTACACACACACATATCATCATCATCATTCGTTGGCCTGAGGCTATAGAAGACATTTGCCTACACACTCACATATCATCATCATCATCATTGGTTGGCCTGAGGCTATAGAAACATTTGCCTACACACACACATATCATCATCATCATCATTGGTTGGCCTGAGGCTATAGAAGACATTTACCTACACACACACATATCATCATCATCATTGGTTGGCCTGAGGCTATAGAAGACATTTGCCTACACACTCACATATCATCATCATCATCATTGGTTGGCCTGAGGCTATAGAAGACATTTACCTACACACTCACATATCATCATCATCATCATTGGTTGGCCTGAGGCTATAGAAACATTTGCCTACACACACACATATCATCATCATCATCATTGGTTGGCCTGAGGCTATAGAAGACATTTACCTACACACACACATATCATCATCATCATTGGTTGGCCTGAGGCTATAGAAACATTTGCCTACACACACACATATCATCATCATCATCATTGGTTGGCCTGAGGCTATAGAAGACATTTACCTACACACACACATATCATCATCATCATTGGTTGGCCTGAGGCTATAGAAGACATTTACCTACACACTCACATATCATCATCATCATTGTTTGGCCTGAGGCTATAGAAGACATTTGCCTACACACACACATATCATCATCATCATCATTGGTTGGCCTGAGGCTATAGAAGACATTTACCTACACACACACATATCATCATCATCATTGGTTGGCCTGAGGCTATAGAAACATTTGCCTACACACACACATATCATCATCATCATTGGTTGGCCTGAGGCTATAGAAGACATTTACCTACACACACACATATCATCATCATCATTGGTTGGCCTGAGGCTATAGAAGACATTTGCCTACACACACACATATCATCATCATCATCATTGGTTGGCCTGAGGCTATAGAAGACATTTACCTACACACACACATATCATCATCATCATTGGTTGGCCTGAGGCTATAGAAGACATTTACCTACACACTCACATATCATCATCATCATTGTTTGGCCTGAGGCTATAGAAGACATTTGCCTACACACACACATATCATCATCATCATCATTGGTTGGCCTGAGGCTATAGAAGACATTTACCTACACACACACATATCATCATCATCATTGGTTGGCCTGAGGCTATAGAAACATTTGCCTACACACACACATATCATCATCATCATTGGTTGGCCTGAGGCTATAGAAGACATTTACCTACACACACACATATCATCATCATCATCATTGGTTGGCCTGAGGCTATAGAAGACATTTACCTACACACACACATATCATCATCATCATTGGTTGGCCTGAGGCTATAGAAACATTTGCCTACACACACACATATCATCATCATCATTGGTTGGCCTGAGGCTATAGAAGACATTTGCCTACACACACACATATCATCATCATCATCATTGGTTGGCCTGAGGCTATAGAAGACATTTACCTACACACACACATATCATCATCATCATTGGTTGGCCTGAGGCTATAGAAGACATTTGCCTACACACACACATATCATCATCATCATCATCCAGCACACAATCCCTAAGTAGGGGTGGGTCCTGCCCGACAACGTTCCATGTGTTTCTGTCCGCCAGTCTTACTTTGAGCAGGCCAAGCCTAGCTTGATCCCAATGGGCATCTTCCATCAAAGTCCTTTTTGGTTTTCCTGAGCCTCTACTATCTCCTGGATCAACATTCATCACTTTATTGATCCATCCCTTACTGCCCTTGACATGGCTGTACCAGTGCATATATATTAGATATACAGGCCAACAAGGGATGTTACTCAACCCACTAGAAATAGCAGCCAATCCTCCATAGTTCAAATCAATGAAAGCTGAGCTAAGGCTAAACATTTAGTTAAACACTCACCTGTTGTGGGAACCTTCTGACTTTCCTTCAGAGCATTAGCTAAGTTGGTATTGTCTGTGCGAACCAGAGCATCCAAAAAAGATTCAAAACATTTGATGCCTTTCTTTTCAACCATTTTGAGTAACTTTTTCACTTTGGTCTTTCTTTCATCTTCTTGCTACATAGAGAAAACACAATTAGTTATTTATGGGAGAGAACAAGACAGCAAAATGGCAGCCTTATTTGAGCACCAGATGAAATGCTCCTTGACATTTCTTCAGGTTCTCTGCATTTTGGGGTTAATTAATGGGTTCTAATTTTAGCACAAGGCCAGCAATTTGGGGAGAAGAGGAAATTGATTATATCAACCCCCAGTACTTTACTTTATTGATCTTGGAAAGATGAACGGTAATGTTAACTTCAGCAAGATTTGAACTCTGACACTTTTGTCAGAACATACTGTTAAGTATTTGCTCGGAACTCAACTTTTTTCCGAATCAATTGATAAAATACCAGTCCAAAGTGGTGGATTGGCAGAATTGGTTGTGATGTTTTGTACAGTCTCCTTTGGCCTTTTACATTGAGTTTGCTTGCAACCTCACAAGTACCAAACTGTATCAGCCTTTGCCTTTCTCTTGAACAATGTCAGTGGCATGGAAAAAGGTCAACTGTTGGTCTTCAAAAAAAAAAAAAAGAACTTTCCAGGTAGTTCCCATGACCCTTTTCTGGACCTCTATGACTAGTGGAAGGTATCTTCAAACCAGAGACTTAGCCCAAATACTTACAACAGAGTATACTTTGTTAAGGACATACAAGGACCAGGTGGTGGTATTAAACCAAGCAGCATTTTAAGTTAATCACCTTCAGCTGAATTTGAACTCAAAGAACCAGAACAAATACAACATACTATCTCATCTGACACCAACAATTCTGCCAATCCACTGTGAAAGGATGAAAAACAAAGTTGACCACCATCACCTGGCCTTTGGACGCCATTAACAAGTCCACTCTGTTATAAGAATTTGGGCCAGGCTTCCAGTTAGGGGACACCTTCCTTCACATCAGATTTACAGGCTCTGGAAAGAGTCATAGGCCCTAACTTTCCTTCCTTGGCTAAACAGTAAAAAAAAAAAAATTTCTGTTAATATAGTGCATCAGGAATACCTCCAAAACGCAAACATTTTAAGGCCGTTTTCTCAGTTTTAGCAGGGTTAGCATGATGGATCCAATGATAGGTTTCATACTCATCATGGGGTCCTTTTTAAGACGTTTTTCGGACAGGTTCCCTTCCTGGCACCAACCCTTCAAGTCGTCCCTTAGATGCAGGGATACGGTATACCTATTCTAAACCAGATACACACAATAATGATTAAATAATAGCGAACAGAGACATGATAAACAAAAGAAAGTCCTACTTCCAAGTGTTCTTGATCATCAGGTGTCAGGGCACACGACTCCAACATACATTCGATAACAGGTTCAGGAACTAAATTGGTTTCCAGAAGTTGTTTGTTGTCTTTTAAAACTTTATGTAAATATTTATTCATCTTGATAACAGAATCACAGTGTTCTATATCTACAAAAGATAGGAAAACACGACTATGAGAGGTGAAGGAAATAGTTTGGTTCCTACAATTTTGGAAGAGGCTATGTAGCCGGTAAGAGTGTCAGGTACCATGAGTTGTGGTCCGATTTAAGACAATTTGAAATCTTTCCCACCATAAATTGTTAAAAAAAAAACAAGTTAAAATCATTTAGTCATCCATTCGTAACTACGTTACGCTTTAGTTACATACATCTACGCGTAAACAGATACAGACAACAGAATGGGCTGGTTAAACGCTATAGCGATGTGTGTTGCGTCCCTTTAGGGTTTACTGACTACATAGCCTATTCGTTCGAGTAATTTTTCAGTTCACAGAAAACAAATCGCTTAAATAACAGCCAAATCTCTGATAATCATACCTAGCCGTCATTAAAAAAAAGAGAGGACAGAATGGATGATGTAGTCTGAGATAAACTGTTTATAAAGAGTAGATAATTTTGTTAAATGTCGACTGATGTATGTATGTACAACTCTAAACTTAATACGTAAAAAAATTTCTCATTTTCTTTGGTAAAGTTTCCTCTTCCAAATTCGACAGTTTGACTTTCGGGGGCTCTGGAAACGAAAAGGCACCGCATAGCTTTGGTTACTTATTTTTAAATCATTTATTACCAGACAATACATGCTTGAGTGTAATACTATAAGACGTAAAGATGTATAATAACTGCCTTAGATAACGAGAAAGAAAATAATACAATTATCTGTAATAATAACTGTTTTAAAACATTATTATTATTTACAAATCCCGCCAAGGTTAACTTTGCCTTTCATCCTTACGGGGTCGATAAAATAAAGTACCAGTAATGCACTGGATGATTGCTGGCCTTGTGCCAAAAGTAGAAACAATTATTATTTACAATATAATAAACACGTGGTCTTCTCGCGAATATTAAGGAAGTAATGTAACTGAAAAACTCACCTAAAAACAGTACCATGATGTATATGTCTATATCTGTTAGAACACGAAAAGTGTGAAACAACAGAATGTTCACTTTTCGTGTTCTAACATAACATATATGCCTAGCTTCTTCATAAATTTTTCGGGGATAGCCGTGGTGGTGGTGATCGTATGTCATTGGCTAATTTTCAACCAATCAGAGTAAGTGTTGATATATATATATATATATATATATATACATATACTATTCCCCCTCTCTCTATATATATCTTACGCTTTCGCTTTACACTCCTCCCCTTCAATAACACATTTCCCCCTCTCTATATATCTCTTCCACTGTTACTTACGCCTGTTTCTCTCTATCTGTTCCGTCTCTATATATATCTCTCTTACTCTTTGCACTCCTCCCCTTCAATACCATATCTCCCCCTCTCTATATATTTGTTACTCTATCGCTGCACGCTCCTCTCCTTCAATATATCAATTACACACGCTTTACACTCCTTTATCCCCAGCGCCCCTATATATATACCCCCCCCCCTCCCGCATCTATATTTTAATGTTCCGTTGCACCGTGAATATATGTGTCTATATATATATACATATATATTGTATATACACATTCATGTATGTGTATACACACTCATGTATGTATATACACTGGTTTTATGTGTGTTATGTGTGTATTGTAAATTTGTACTGTTAAAACACGAAACTAACATTCGATTGACACTTTGATTAACTGTACAGGCAATAGTTATTAGAATGCTGTTGAAGTGTGTATATATTTTTGGGGGACATCCTGTATATACACACATTATATATAATACAATAAACAGATAAATACACACATATATATATGAGCTTATTTAATTATAAATATTGTGAATTTTTAACTCAGTTCAATTATATATATAAATGGCTTCTACAGGACTAGAACTGTTTCATTCGAAAGAAATCATCATAATATTGAGAGGGGGGACTAGATAAAATATTTCAACTCAAATGTGTATAAGTTATAAGTTAAAATGTATAAATCGAGACGATAGTGGAGGTATATCTGTTTAGTGGAACAGTAGACGATAGAATTAAATACAGACGAGAATCTCCCTTTAATGAAACAGCAGACGATAGAATTAAGACAATTTAAATTTTAAGCATTTGCATTTCATCGTTACGGGGTCGATAAAATAAAGTACCAGTAATACACTGTCACTATAAGTAGACGACTTTCAAATTGAATTGTTGGTTCCATTTCTTTAGTATTTTCAATTGTAGTTATCTACTTAAAAAGCGTTACACGGTTAGAGACATAATTGGTAAGTTATATCTTCCCTATTAAACCATTGCATTATTTCGCCTACAATAGAACAAAAATGAAATGTTCTTTAAAGAAACAGGAATATAACTTTATAAAAAAAAAAGTTGCATCCGCTTCTTTTATCATTGATAATTTTTTCGTTTTAATATTAATTGTTTTTTGTAGTTGTTTATATTAAAAATCTTACTGTAATATTTACTTAAACGAAGGCAGACATCTAAACTTATAGATTAATCTTGAGCGAAGGACTAGATAAATCTCTCTCTCTCTCTCTCTCTCTCTCTCTCTATATATATATATATATATATATATATATATATATATATAAACGAAGAATGATAACATTTCAAGCAAAGAGTTTAATTAGGTAATGACTTACAAATTTGTTTCAGTATATATTTAATATAATATTAATATATTTTGTAATATTATTAACTAATTATTATAATTAGCGCTTCAGGCTTTGTCTATATACTGAAACAAATTTGTAAGTCATTACCTAATTAAACTCTTTGCTTGAAATTTTATCACTCTTCGTTTTGAATTTCTCCTAAGTATTCAATACTCTGTTGAGAAATACATTTTACATAAACAGTCTTTGTACCATTTATACGGTATTAATTACTTATATTTATATATATATATATATAGCGTATGATTAGAACTGTGTTTATTATTAATATTTTAATGGATTTAATGAAAAATTTTAGGTGTTCATATATATATTCTAAAAATGCGCGAAATCGTGAATCCGCGATAGTTGAACCGCCAAGTAGCGAGGTATCACTGTATATATGTTTAAATATATAGTGTAGCTGTGATGTATCTCGCGAGTGAATCGAGACCTGTCACTGATTTTGGTGTCCCCACTGCCGATGTGAATGAGCAACGCTGCACTTATGAATTGGGTCTTGATGTTGCAGGCAGTTCATATACTTACAATGATGCGGTCCCACAAGCTTGTTCACATTCCTGTGCTAATAATCTAGATGGGCGTATTATATTGGATGTGAAAGCAGCTTACCGGATGCGGAATCGGGAGAAGTTGAGACAAAAACAGGCCGATTATAGAGCTGTGAATTTTGCTAAATTAACACAAAAACAGGCCAAGTATAGATGTTCAAAACGGTATGAGTTGGCAAACAAGCAGGCCAAGTATAGATCTGCAAATTCAGCTATTATATCTCAAAAGCAAGCCGAGCGTAGAGCTTCTAAACGTACCGAGTTGGCTAAAGAGCAGACCAAGTACAGATCTGCAAATATCTTATTGCACAAACAATAATTCTGCACAAATGTTGCTCCATTATTAGATCTAATGTTGCAACGATACAGTTAAATGTTGTCTGTGTATTTTAAAAAAGATTTGCTTATAATCTTTTCAAATTTCATTACGCCAATGATTCAAGCTCAAATTGACATTATCTAAAAAATTGTACAAACAGTGGTGGATTAGCAGTAGTGAGCAGATAAATCAGTCAATTTATTAAGATTGACTTGGCATCAATCAGCAAGACCTTCATTAGCTGCTCTCCAGCCATCTATTTAAAGCTGTATACATCTATGGTACGAATACACTTGGAGTTCGCGTCATCAGTCTGGACCCCTATCTTGCTCAGAACATTGACCTCCTGGAAACTGTTCAGAGACATGCAACCAAGCGCATACCCTCCATCAGACACCTACCATACCCTGAATATTTTGCTTCCCTCTGGCAATGGACTTAGTAAACACCCACAAAGTTATTAACCATCCGACCAACAACAACCCCGAACACCTTTTTGATCTCCATGTGTCTAACACGTGGACATGCCTACAAAGTCAGAAAACAACACAGCTCCCATGACTTTAGGAAATATTTCTTCATGCTCAGAGTTGCTGAAGGATGGAACAAACTTCCTGCATCAGTTGTTAGCTGATGACACACTGCATCCTTTAAAACCATCATACATTCCGAAATACACCAAAACTACACCTGATGTCCCCCTTCCATACACATGCACATATGTGTATATCATGACTCATGCACTGTTCTTTTTTCATGACGTTTTTATATTACCCTATGTATTATATATGCACTTTTGATGAGTTGTAGTGCACCTCAGCATTGTACACAATATTTTCATTATTATTATCATTATTATTATTACACTCATTGATCCATTTTGCTCTAACTCTGCATCAAGCACCCTCACCTAAATATTAACCAATCAAGGATCCAATACAGCTATCTGTTGGATGAGTATTGTATAGTGCCAAAAACGAAACCAATCAGTTTAGCAGAAAGTTTCCAGACAAGAAACACGCATATTTTGCTATCCTCAAACACGTTTACACATGGCATGAAATATAACTAATCCGAGATGGCTAGGTTTCATCTTCTAACTGGATATACGAAATCCATTATGTCTTGACAACAACATGAGGTAACATTATGTTATTCACAGACACACTTTGTACACTGTTCCATATCAGAATGTATTTCCTTCGTCACATTCACAAACAGTATTGAAAATATGTTCTTCGGCAAATAAAAATGTTTTGTTCATAATATTTCAACTAGCGATTGCTCTACTCCACGCACGACCACCATAAATTAATGACCAGCTCAACACAAGTATTGGTAGAGCGTCATACACCATGCTTTGCAGTATTGTTATGGTCCTTTGCATTCTAAGTTCAAATCCTGCCGAGGTTAACTTCGACTTTCATACTTACTAATTCGATAAAATAAAGTACCAGTAATGGACTGCCGTAATGGATTTGTGCCGAAAAATAGAAACACTATTAATGTGCAATAAGAGCAAAATATAACGACATTGCTCAATTATTTTATCTAATGTTGTAATAACACAAGGAAATGTTGTTTGTGTATTTTTTTTTATATTTGCTCATAAGCTTTTACAATTTCGCTCAGCCAACAACTATTAAAAAGTGAGTT
This sequence comes from Eledone cirrhosa, assembly GCA_964016885.1. Taxonomy (NCBI): domain Eukaryota; kingdom Metazoa; phylum Mollusca; class Cephalopoda; order Octopoda; family Eledonidae; genus Eledone; species Eledone cirrhosa. The sequence goes on from OZ024743.1 coordinate 2,071,902, forward strand.
GCTTAAGATAACAATTTAATCACAAATTGTTGCTATCTTTTAATACACTCCAACAAGTCATCAAATTATGTACAATAAAAACAAATCTTATTAATTTGCTCAGGGAATATAAAGAAAATGTATATACACTGATAATTGCAATTGTATGTAAATATTTTGTTTTTGTATTGTTTATTTTATGTTTTCTATTATGTATAATATATTGATTTAATATTGATTGTTTTTTGTAGTTGTTTATATTAAAAGTCTGAAAATATTTTTATACATCTTACACTAATATTTATAAGATAATTTATAATAACAATTACATAATCTAATTACATTACAACGATAATTTATTATTAATATATATCCTGTTTAACTAGAGTTATTACAAGCGTTGCCTTAAAAAAATATTAAACTAGACATGAAAAATGCGCAAGCTCAAAGGTGCCACAGAATGTTATAATAAACCTTCAAAAGTGTGGGACTAGAGTTGTTGCTAAAAAATATTGTAATCATTATATATCGTACATTCTGTGGCATCCTTTATAAAAATAGCTTAAACCAACGAAGCCTTTATTTTTACGCTATTTCACTTAGTTAATTCTTAGAGTGTAACATATAAAAATAAATACATCTATGTTTAATGTAATAACAGCTATAAATAATTACGTAATATTATTATCATATACTCATAGTAACAAAATAATCGTGTTGAAAATTAATATGATGCTTATATGAACGATCAAATCTATAATGATAATTTCTTAAATATACTAATAGTAAAATAATTTAGTTATCTATTGTTACATTTTCATAGAACTATAATATTAACAATCGTATTGCATTATCAAATTTTTATCACTACAAACTTTCATATTGGAATTACCTTAAGCCACTTATTATTACTTCGCTTTCGTACTTTTACAGCTGTAGATATTGCGCTGTATCTTATATCTAATATCAATATCTCATGGTAATTTGCATGCAGTGTAAAATAGGTTTATTAATAACTTTAATATGAAATGTATTATACAGGGCTGCGGAGTCGGCCAAAAATTGACTGGCTCCAACTCAGGATCCGATACTCCATTATTTCCTAAATTTCAGCTCCGCAGCTCTGTTATTATATTAATTAATTTATTTTATAGTTGTAAATCATATTTTTATATGTTACACTCTAAGAATTAACTAAGTGAAATAGCGTAAAAATAAAGGCTTCGTTGGTTTAAACTATTTTTATAAAGGATGCCACAGAATGTACGATATATAATGATTACAATATTTTTTAGCAACAACTCTAGTCCCACACTTTTGAAGGTTTATTATAACATTCTGTGGCACCTTTGAGCTTGCGCATTTTTCATGTCTAGTATAGATGTGTGTGTGTGTGAATATCTATTAAATTAAGATCCTATTAATTTAACTGCATTCTTTCACTTAAGTTATTATATTGGAAGAGACAAGAGAAGAAATGAAAAACAAATTGTATTTCCAGCCGGGGGGGGGGGGGGCGTGTGTTAAGTTCAAAATTTTAAGTACTTTGTTAAAAACATAACATACACATACTATAGAGAGTTAATTCTTCTTTAAGTATAAACATTTATCTCTTTATCATCGCCGTATAACACAATAGGTGAGAATCCTTGATAGAGAAAAGTTAGGAACCACTGCTCTAAATTGATTTATCTACGACTACATTAACTAATATGTCCTTTTTGAGTTTGTTGAAAATTATAATGTATGGGTGGAGGGAGTTGGGTAGCTATTTTCAGCATGAGGTAAACGAAGTGAAAACTGATGACTAAGTTTTAAATAATTTTTAATTGTTCCCCCTTATACAGAGTTGCTTCCCTTGAATTCTTTTTTTAAATAAAAATATTCTTTTTTTTTATAAGAATGTTGATATGTATAACATATATAACATAGTACTTACTGCTATCTTAGATATATCATCTACACCTGTGCATAAATCGCATCTCCATTTTACATACATTTACAATATACTATATATTTTGAACTGAAGTTTAAGTAGGTTCAGCAGATAAGTCGCATGTGAGGAGGGGTAGTGCGCATGTAGTTGTGTGCAGTTGTGTGGCTGTTTCAACTAAATAGTAGACAGCATCGCTGAATGGCTAAGGAGTTCGGTTTGCAATCTTAAGGTCCCGGGATCGATACAATTGCTTGGTATCTTGAGCGTCATACTACACCAAACTCTCTTCCAAACCCCTCTCTATATCAATTAACACCAAACTCTACCCCTCTCTATATCTACTACACGGAACTCTCTTCCAATCCCCCTCTCTACATCTACATGTACATAAATTGTAGCACATATGCAAATGGATGTTTTGGTTGTTTGGGGAATATAATATAATTATGGGGTGGGGGGCGTATGGCCCTGTGGCCCCCCAGTTCCACTGCCCCTATAAGTTATGCACCCCATATCACAAGTGAAATAATTTCAACATACACTTTGGTTAGTTAACGAACATATTTTTTTACACATCTTACTCTAATCACATCAAGAAAATTACTAAGCTTGCATATTTCCACTTCCAGCCGAACAAATCCTATGACAGGTTTAACATAATACAACTTTCTCTTCCACAATGCTCTTAAACAGCAAACATGTTTAATAATTTATTTATTGATCACAGGAACTTATTATATATTTAATTTAATTATCCAAATTTGTAAAACATTGAAGTCCTTTAATATTCAGTAATATGGTTCTCTGAGATCTGCAGTCTTGGTGTCAAGCTGGCCTTAATGATAGTGTCAACTCTGACCATAGGACTTCTGCTAGAGAACCACTTCAATCTATACCTTCATATCGCATTATAGAAAACTAATTCACACAACAGAACATGAGGAAATGTTAGAAGGTTTTTGTTTTATTTGTACTAATTCACATATCTCGTTTAGTAGCATATGTGAATTCATTTTGATGACAAAATAATGATTTCTACTATAGGCACAAGGCCAGCAATTTTTTTTTTTTTTTTTAACGAAGGGGGGGGGGGTCCATCAGGTCGATCAAAGTGTATTACTGGTGCTTTATTTAATCGATCCCGTAAGGATGAATGGCAAAGTTAACCTCGGCAGGATTTGAACTCAGAATGTAAAGAGTCGTAACTCTATGCCACGAAAATAATAATAAAGTAGCGTATCAGCTGAATTTCAGACTAGCATTTTAACTGGAAATCACGTTCCCCCTCTCACGTTTGGCCCACTGTACCTTTCCCCCAGGACGTAATGACTTTTTTGTGTCCTTGGGTTTCAGCCCTTTATTATAATGGATGAAATTTGATTATCTTTGATTTTTTGAAAATTCTATAATATCATTATTGATTGTGTATTCTGGTGATTGTTACCAGCTGGAACTGTTGAGAATACATAGTATTCTCAAATGTATACATCGGCTGATTAGCCTCATTTGCATACCGAGCGATTTTACGACCGGCTTTGCCGAAAATAAAAAAAACGAAATTTGTTTTCATTCTTAACATGTTGGATACCTAAATGTATTCGTGAGAGATAATAATATTATAATAACTGTTTCTATTTTTGGCACAAAGCCAGCAATTACCCAGTGCATTACTGGTACTTTACTTTATCTACCCGTAAAGATAAAAGGCAAAGTTAACCTCGGCGGGATTTGAACTCAGACCGTAAAGAGACGTAACTCTATGCTGCAAAGCATGGCGTCCGACTCTCTACTGATACTGCATAAAATCATTAATAATACTAGCAGTAGAACCCCCCCCCCCCTCCGGGCGGTTTTCTGCTAGCATGTATAGTGTGTATATTGATATACGCAAATATATATGCACATAGATATAATACGTAAATAGATATAATACGTATTGACAATATGCACATAAACTGAACAAAGACTGTGTTACACTTACTTCTGTAATCAGTAAAGTAATCCATGATACATTTTTAAAAAAGCGATAACAGAGATGGAAAAGCGATGAAACCGTTGACGGAAAATGTTCACGAATCTTCACTTGAAAATGTCGATGGGTCGCTTCAAGCAGTGAATTTGAAAATAGATGCTACTGGTATGAATGAATGAATTACATTTACCAATATGAAGAGTTGACCTTCGCTATATTGTTGTTTTACTGTATTCACATATAGACTTCTTAGGTTTTTGTAGTGTCCCTTTTCTAGCAGTTAAAAAGAAACTGAAATGCATTTCAACTAAAAGAGAGTGATAGCTGTTTCTCGTCACTGTAGAATTTCTTTGTAGACACAGTTGTCAGCAAACAGACCCCGTTCATTTAATATTTTAATATTTTCTTATTTTGTAACTCGTGATAATGCAACATACATTTGACCATGTGAAAAGAATTGTGTTGGTAGATATACACCTATCTTTTCAAATGTCTGTCCTTGTGCCTTGTTGCATGGTAAGGGCAAAGGCTGGTTTGACAGGAAATTGCTTGCGAGTAAAGGTGAAAGGGAACTAAAGCTCTTGAGATACATGTGGTATCCTTGGGATTAGCAACCTTGTTCCAGCATTGGGACCCAATGCCACTTTAGCTTCGATTACATGATTATGTAAACTGATGATGATGTAGCGTGTACCATTGCAATGCCCGTTTAGAGGATCCAGATTTCTCAGAAGCATGATGCAACTGCCTTTCTTCAGTTTAAGTATGTGTGTTGGGAAGCCTGATGGGGTAAGTTTGTTGATGAAATCAATTGGATATTGCAGTTCATTATCTACTGGCGGTGGATTGGCAGTATCGGTAGAGAGTCGGACGCCATGCTTTCCAGCATAGTTACGTCCCTTTACGGTCTGAGTTCAAATCTCGCCGAGGTTAACTTTGCCTTTCATCCTTACGGGGTCGATAAAATAAAGTACCAGTAATGTACTGGGTAATTGCTGGCCTTGTGCCAAAAGTAGAAACAATTATCTACTGTATGAGAGCTTCTGTAGATTATTTCATGACCAGGGAACTTGTTGACCATGAACTCATTCACCAATCTTGCTGCATCATTTGTTGGAGTGATAATGGCTCTATTTGCAAGCCATAGTGGGTTTGTGTAGTTTCCTGGAAGATTTGTATTCACAAAATCACACAGGCCAGATACATTACCATATTCCAGACAAAGTTCATTTGGCAGAAGAATTGTGAATGCACCTACAGTTGGAATAGTTGGAATGCTACCATTTCCCACATCAAGAAGGTAGTTTGCAAACTGTCTTTCATCAGAATTCTCTGTATTAATTAACAGTTGATTGGTTGTCATCTCCATGGTTTCCACATAGTCCCAGAGATAGGATCTCTTGTGGGTTGCCTCAACTATTTGTGGTCTAGCACCATGATGTACAACTGGAAGAATTTGCTTCTAGTCACCAGATAGTATTACTGTTAGACCACCAAATGGCTTTTTGCAATCTCGAACATCTTTGAAGCTCCTGTCAAGGCATTCAAAGATATGCTTTTGTCCCATACCTATCTCATCAATGATTAGCAGGTCAGCTTGCTGCATAAGTTTACCTGTGTCATCCCTCTTTGTGAAGAAGCAAGTTGATTCAGCAGTTACATTGAGAGGAATCTTGCACTTGGAATGAAGAGTTCTACCTTTGTGAAGCAAAGTGGCTGCTATTCCAGATATGGCAGTGGCAAGTGCAATTTTTCTTTTTAGATCGGAGGTAATCCAATAGGATGTTTATGACATAGGTCTTTCCTGTACCTGCACTTGCATTCAAGCAGAAAATTCTGCCTTCATTTTCATTTACAGATGTGATTACTTTGTGAAAAAAACCAGTTGCTCAGGATTCAATGTTGGCAGAAGTTCATTTATGTTTGCTTGCAGTTGGTGTGTATTGAAATCAGTTTCTGCCTTAAGAACCCTGTTGATTTCTGGTATGGCAACAATAGTTGGATCTGGCCGAGGAAGTCCATAGTTGGCATGAATGTCCAATCCATCATGTTGAAGTCTTTGTTGGATCTTCTGTAGAACAATCTGCACGGTTTGCATGGACATGACTTGCTCACGACGTTCATGCATGATATCCTCTGCAAGACAATTCTTCCATTTCTCCTAGAACTGTAGAGGGTCATTTGGCATGCTGTACAATAAAATGGTGCAGAAGATCTCTCGCAGCTGAGGACCAAGCGTAATGGATGAGGCCTCTGCCATAGCTTTGTCTTTTTCTCCATCTTCATCTAACAGACCAAGTTTCCTGCATGCTTCTTCGAATGTTGGAAATTCAACTCCTTCAATTGTCCTCAATTCTTTGTATGAAGTTGACCCAGCCTTGTGATGTAGGATCATTCTGAGGTAATATAATTCAGATTGATGTCTACTGAGAGATACTGTTGGAATGCGTCCAAGAGATTCACTCATAAATTGTTGATCACCATCCAGATGTCCCTTTTTTACTTCTTTGCCACTTTTTGTTTGTCCAAGTGAAATATTTAGGAATATCAATATACAATATGTTTTGTGCTAGTGGCTCTCTAATATTCAGTTGAAAATATTCCGTCAACTTAATCATTTGCTGTCCCCTAGGAACAACACTTTCTTCCTGTCCTCGCTCATACACGACCATTTGTTCCCCAGGTAAATGGCAAGGCAACTTTTCAACTGGCGGTTTTCGATGATGTAATGGAAATTTATACATTCTCCAGAATGCTTCACTGGCTGAGATATACCGTGCATTGATATAGGTCTCAATCTCATTTTGGGCATGGACACAATTTCCTTGATCATCCTTAATAGTGAAAGTGATCTTGTCTGATCCTTTCATGATGTACTTATATAAGTACTTAACAGCCTTGACACTGTGGACAACCTCACAATTGATGTGGCACTGATATCTCAATGAGAGGAAAGGGTTGTATGGAACAATCCAACGATTATCAACAGTAAATTATTGACCTTTAAGTTGGATTGTATGGGTGTGACCACCATGCTGTCTATCTCTTCTTCTATACTCCGGAAATGTGGTTTGTCTGAATGACTTGGGATAACTTTTTGAGCAATGGCGTTGTTGTCTTAGCCCTTCCATACATGGGCACATCATATTAGCTTGTCCACATGGGCCATGAATGTTGCAGGATGTGATGATCTTATGCAGAATTGGATTGGTCTCTTTATCAGGAATCTCACAGTATACTACCTGATCAATGGCATCAGCAGTTTGGGGTTTGCTATTTTCAGCCATTATCAGCAGAATATGAGCATGAGTGAGGTCTCATTTCTGCCACTCTATTGTAGCAGAATGAGCTACAACTTTTCCTAGGACATTATTTTTCAGTATGTCATCCATGAGGCTGTCATACTTGATCTTGAAGACTCTTGCACAAATATCAGGACGGTCTCTAGGTTCTTGACCAGGGTGAAAACTATTTTTTATTTCATCCCAGTTAGGGTTAGTTGTTACCGTGATGAAATAAGATGGCTTTCCCGTGTGTCGAACCACAGTCATCGAATTCTGAAAGCACTCACTGTAGAAGCGAGGGGAACCATAGATTGAAGGAAGAAGAATAATTCTCCGGTCTGCATTTACTGAATCTCCTTCAGCCACAGCATCATACAAACCCTCGTACTTTTCAGCTCGTACCATGGTTTGATTGTTGCGGGCCCATTTGAGGCGACAATGTTCTATTTTTGCCTGGGCATCTACAGCATATTGCTGCATCAGCCGCCTGCTTTTCATGATAATATTACAGTTACCTTGCCTAACCTGAAACCGATAACAGTAGAAATCAGTGGGTGTGAGTGTCTGGTTGTTGTCAATCCTTTTCAAACCATCCTGAAACCCATCATTCCCCCAAGGAAACAGCATCACGTAATGCAGAGGATCATAAGAACGGTACAACTGGTGAATCCTCTGAAGACCACCATCTCTTTTATGAATGATGACATCCAAAAGACTTAATGCTGTATCAGGTTGAATAACAGCAATCTCAGATGCCATGGGAAGATTATATGTGCGACAATGAAAATCACTGGGTTTTACTTTGTCAGCATGTAGGACAATATTCACATTTTCAGAGACTGGCATTCCAGTGACTGCCTTGAAGCTTCTTATATAGGTGTTGCAGTAGTGCAAGTTTTTTTTCAGGTCCTGCAGAACAGCAGCATCTAAATTAGCATGGTGCAAGCGGTTCTGAAGCTCATGGTCTGTATCATAGAAGTAAAGCTGCGCAAACTTTGGTGAAGCATCACTTGGAAGTAGTGATCCAATAATATGACAAATCTTACCTTGGATCTTAAATGTGGGACTAAATCCTGGTGCTTTAATCTCTTTGCAACCAATTGAAGCTAAGGCAAGCACATTGTTATATGCCCGTATCTTATGGAGAAAATAATTTCCTGCTTGAGTGATAGCGAAATATTTCAGTATATTTGGTGGAGGAGGAGGAAATTGAGGGAGTTTCCCTTTTCCCTGGAAGCAACACAAAGATTTGGGTTCATGTGACCAGAGAAGAGACTCCCTGCATTATGTTGTGGCATTATGGAAAGAACAGTTTGCTCTTGGAAAGGTTCCTCTGTAGGATTCTTTGCCAGACCTTCAATAGACCTGTTCCTTCCTCTCTGAACGTTTGGTGTATTTGTTACAAGTTGTTGTTAGTGTGTTAACTGAATTACATTTGTAGAAATTTGTTGGGATGTTGTAGAGCGATTATTGTTTGATTGATTTGCCCTCATCTCTCTTTGTCGTTGTGCGTCTGTTGCCATTCGTTGGGATTTAGATGTTCACTTTCTGTCATGTATGTATAAATATATGTTATCTCTACGGTGAAATCTTAGAAATAAATATATGTTAAAACAAAAATATAAATATAAATATAAATATATATATATATATATATATATATATATATATATATATATATATATATATATATATATATATATATATATATATATATATATATATATACTGTATAAGTAGAAAGGAAAAGAAAATGGTGACACTCAGTGCTATTTTTCTGTATTCCTGTATTTTGATTTGGGATCTATGGACAGTCATGCGTTGGCGGAGGCTGTTTTTAGTCTGGCCTATGTATTGTTCTCGACAACCTGAGCAAGTTAATACATATATTAGGTTTTCTGATGCGCATGTGAAATTGTGTTTTACTATAAAACGTTGTCCTTGTTTGAAGTAGAATTCCGAACACTCTATTAGGTTGATGCAGTACTTTGGCATGTGTTAGGATGTTTTTCATTGACTTAGATTGTCTTTTGCTCTTTATGATATCGTGTGTTCGAAGGATTTGGTTCATTCTATGGTCCTTTTTTAATACAGGGATGTTCTGGAGGATGGTGTCAAAGGCCTCATTGTTGAGGGTGTTGTGTGTGGAGATGTATGGAAGAGCTTTTAGTTTCGCTTGGTTAATTTTAGGGTGTCTAAGGTCCTGGGTACTGAGTTTTAGAGCACGTAGGATTCCATTGTCAATTAGTGATGCAGGGTAGTCCCTGCTTATGAGTGTGTCCTTTAGTTCTTGTAGACGTAAGTAACAGGTGTTTTTATTGGAGACTATAGTACAGATTCTCTTGGCTAAGTTGTAGGGAATATTAATTTTAACGTGTCTAGGGTGGCATGAATTGAAAGGAAGATATTGCTTGGAGTCTGTGGGCTTGTAGTATATGTCTGTTTCTATTTTTTGTTATGAATCTTAATGAGAATGTCGAGGAAGGGAAGTTGTTGATGGCTGTATTCCATTGTAAAATTAATATTCGTGTTGAGCCCATTTATAAGGGTGTGAAATTCTTTAAGTTTCTCGATGTTTTCGTGCCAAAGGATGAAGCAGTCATCTAGATATCTCTTCCAGTTCGTTTCCAGGTATCTCATGACTAGGTTAGCATAAGTGGGGGCCGTTTTCGTTCCCATAACGGTCCCAGATGTCTGCCTATAGAATTTGTTATTGAAAACGAAGTAATTATTCTCCAAAATAAATTTGAGTCCCTCTATCACGAATTCTTTTTTGATGCGTTGTGGGAGTTCATTGTGGTAATTATCCAGCCAGAATTGGATAGCTTCTATTCCTAGGTTGTGGGGGATTTGGAGTATAGGTTGACTACATCGAGCGTCACTAGCAGGGTTTGTTCAGTAAGGGGTATATTAGGGAGGCGGTTGAGCATTTGAGCATTGTTGTTATGACAATACTATACATCATTTCACCGCTTTTGTTATTGATGTTATTGATATTCTTTTGAGAGAATCGTTTTTGCAAATGACTGAAAATATCGAATAAGGTACGCCATTTTTACCAGAACCACAAAAATACTGGCCCATTCACACACACACACACACACACACACACACACACACACACACACACACAAACACACACACATACACACACATGCATGTGCACACACTTCTCCGTATGAGACAAGAGCTGAAAAATATGTTTCAATATGTTAAAATACCCGCCCCACACACATACACACACACATTCCTACTGACAGATTCATTTCCATTATCACTGGCAGTATCAGTAGAGGGTCGGACGCCATGCTTTCCAGCATAGTTACGTCCCTTTACGATCTGAGTTCAAATCCCGCCGAGGTTGACTTTGCCTTTCATCCTTACGGGGTCGATAAAATAAAGTACCAGTAATGCACTGGGTTATTGTTGGCCTTGTGCCTAAAGTAGAAACAATTATCACAACAATGAACCACTTTGCTACACACACACACACACACACACACACATATATATATATATGGCAACATTGAGGACCGAGTAAGTTAGATCGCAGATATAAAAGACAGCGCGAAGCGAAAACCAACCAAACAGTGAGTGTGTTCTGTTATTAATTCTGGCAATATTACGCAAATATGACCCTCCCCAAATATAACAATATATATATATATATATATATATGTCTTAATAGACACCGGAACTGTTGACCTATCAACATGACTGCAACTGAATCAAGCGGAAAAGGACACTCTTCGACAAACCTACATTTGGCGCGAAACCAACTCACGCTAAAATCAATTTAAACATTCACGTGATTTCTACCGACCAATCAAAATTGTTTTGACTACAAGAATTTTTGCAACACGAATTGGCGCGAAATTTATAGTGCTTATTCACGTGACATTCAACAACCAACCAAATCTTAATACATTCCAAGCCACTTTTTTCATATAAAACAGGAAGAATTTCCAAAACTGATCAGATTAGAGCAAAAATCACGAGCACTCTATCTAAAAATTATTTTTGAAAAGCATAAGAAATGCGCAACCGGTAAAAACTTAAAACTAAAACTGAATACTAACTAATACTTATTACTAATTTATACTTTTTCCTAATTAAACTATTTTTCACTGGGAAAAATTTGTCAGCATTTTCTTTTCCTTTCTACTAATATATCACAACTCGTGTGTCACAACTCTATTTTTTTAAATATATATATATACGAGGTGTGTTAGAAAAGTTCCAGGACTGATGTCACAAAAGATTTATTTCAAACCCAAACTTCACACTAAGAGTTTTCTCCTTCAAAGTAACCCCCCTGGAATATGTAACTGTAATCTTAGCTCTCTGCAGCGATCAAACTTTTTTCATAATTTTATATACATGTCCTCTGTTTCAGGTCGTCAAGCAATGAGCACAGAACAACGAACAAACTTGAAAACTCCGTCAGAAGCACTGGGATTGCTATAGCAAGTGTATGGAGATGAGACGCTCACGTGTTTTTGAGTGGTGCAAGAGGTTTAAAAAAGGACATCCTCGAACGTCTTGAAACCGAACCAGACTTGCTAGGGACAGTCATCACCGGTGATGAGTCATGGATCTTCGAGTACGACCCGGAGGGGACCCGTTTTGAAGACGTGGACGACATCAAAAAGGCCGTGACGACGAAACTGCGGAGGATCCCGGAAGAATCCTTCCAGGAGTGCATGCAAGTGTGTCAGAAAAGGATAGAAAAGTGCATTAGACTCCAGAGGGATTACTTTGAAGGAGAAAACTCTTAGTGTGAAGTTTGGGTTTGAAATAAATCTTTTGTGACATCAGTCCTGGAACTTTTCTGACCCACCTCGTATATATCTGTCACAATCATAAAGCATGGCTTGGACGCTGCAGGCTCGAGCCGGTGGGGCTGGGCCGAGGGGATGCCAACAGGTCAGACGGTATGACCATCTTCCCGTTCTGCGGCGGCAAAACCCTCGTCTGGGATGCCACTTTCTCCAGCCGAAACCTGGTGCAATCTGCGACTAACCCAGGTACTGCTGCACGTCGGGCTGAGGAGGCCAAACTCTCCAAGTACCGGTCGCTCTCCGACAGGTTCGCGGTCGTGCCCTTGGCAATGGAGACTGCTGATGTCTTTGGTCCCTAGGGCTACCTCCCTATTCACCTCCATAGGCGCTGAGCTGGCCAGCCGCAGGTGTGAGCCTTGCGAGTTGGAATGGCTCTTCCAGCGCATCTCCCTTACCATCCTCCGAGGAAACGCTTTCTCCATTCTGTCCGCCAGGGCTGTGGGGAGGCCAGCACGTTGGGACCCCATTTGTTCACCATACAGATTAATAGGCAAAGTTATAGACTATTGTAAATAAATAATTATTGTGGCTTGCTTCTTAAAAAAAAAAAGCATTTGTCACTCCTCTCTTTATATACTCACACACACAATCTCTCTTTCTCGCTCTAGCAATTTTTTTTTAAATCAAAGAACAACACACACGCACACACATCAGCGTGTTGAAAAAAATCCAAATCGATTTCTCTTTCTCTTTCACTCTCTCTCTCTATATATATATAGTATAGATATACCGGAAGTGTTAAAATTTTAATCTTTTAAAAGAAGTGAATCTTGAACTATGCAATAATATTTTAAATATATGTTTAATCATGTGTTACGAAATTTAGTAGATAAATTATGTAATATCATTCATTATTTATTCAAAGTAATCAAACTTATTTTACAAACGGGATAAAAAAATTATATTCTGGACGCAGTCCCGCACTCCTTACTTTATTATAGTTTAGATTGATAAACATACAGAAATACGTGTTTGGCATTCACACACAATTCCTAAAAGAGTTGTAGCATGATCAGAGCTTAAACATTCGTAGCGAGACTTACATGTTTATTATACATAAATATACAGTATATGCTTCCATATACATCTCTACTATTCTAGTTGACCTTCTCCACTAAACGTCTATTGAAGCTGCTTCGTGAGAAATTAATGCTAAGAGTAGGCTATTTAAATGCGCGTGGCCTGGGCTCAACTTGGAAGCAAGCAATGCTTCTAAATGACCTCAGGTCACAACGTATAGATGTGATGGTTATTTGCGAGGCCCGGATCAGCAACGTGCGACAGCTGGCCCCCACCTTTGATGACTTTGAGATGCACGCATCTCTCTGTCAGCCCGGAGGTGGGGGTGGGTTGTCGTTCTGCTGCAAAAACATCTGGGTCTGGCAACACAGACGGTACATTTGGACCCGGAGGGTCGACTAGTGGTTCTGGACCTTGGCAGTGGTGAAGGCGGAGCGTTTAGGTTGGTAGCCGCCTACGGCCCTTTCGGGTCAATGCGGCCGGACTTCTTCCATCGTCTGGAGACTTTTCTAGGGACGTCCCGCTCCTTGCTATTAGCGGGGGACTGGAATGGTATCCTAGATGCACGTTGGGACTACGTAGGGGCCTGTCCCGATAGAGAGGGGTGTAATAGCCTCAAAGGGTTAATCGGTCGATTTGACCTGGCCGATAGATATCGACTAGATTTTCCGACTGCGCCAACCTGGACTTGGGCAAATCTCAGCGGATCATCTAGGTCGTACCTAGATAGGTTCTTAGTTAGAAATAAGGATAAGGACTTTTTAAGTTGTCCAAAAATGCGCATGGTTGGCTATTCAGACCACAAGTTAGTGAGCTGCATGGTCAACCTTGACAGAACGCATAGACAGGGACCCGGTTACTGGAAGCTCATCTAGTCCTTACCGGGAAGTAAGGCTTACAGGGACCGGATTAGCACTTTAGTTAAGGAGCGGTTGACGGGCGCCATCGTCAACAGCGGGTGGTGGGGATCTCTCAAAAGAGAGATTAGAGTAGTCTCTATAGAATTTAGTAAGGAGTTAGCCTCAAATAGAAATAGTTAGGAAACGGAGTTGGTAGATAGTGTAGAAGAGGCAATTAGAAGCGGCGACGTGGCCAGAGTGCTCGCGTCGAGAACGGCCCTGGGCCAGTTCTTCGACGCGAAACACGAAGGCTGCATCGTCGGAAGCAAAATACGTGCTCTGGCAAACGAGGGATCCAAAGCTGTTAGCTGGGCCCGCGTAACAGAAGTCAAAAGAGGGAGTAGATCCACTATTCGGTCTTTGCGAGACCAGGATGGACGGGTGATCCTTGAACCTAAGCAGATGTGCGAGGCTTTTCAAAAGCACTTTGCCGGATTGTTCGGAAGGGGTGGGGAGCCGGTTGAGGATGTGGACTTCGGTCCATACCTCGACGGCCTGCCGCGTGTCTCGGACAGGGAGGCGAAGTCCTGCGAGGAGCCGATTTCAGCCGCTGAGATAGAGGACGTGCTGAGCCAATGCGGCAAACGCAAATCCCCGGGTCTCGATGGTCTTCCATACGAACTATATTTAGCTATGTCGGACTTGTTCCCCGATCTCCTCGAGGCGGTCTACTGCAACTGGCAACAGAACGGGAGAATTCCCTGTGCTGTGACCAAGGGAGTAGTCACGCTAGTGAGGAAGGACGAGAACAAGGGGGACGATATAAATAATTTCAGGCCCATAACTCTGCTAAATACAGAGTTACAGATTTTGGCCAAGGTGCTAGCAAAGAGGTTGGCGCTTGTCGTGGGCAACCTGGTGGGAGATGCGCAGACATATGCTATCCCGTCCAGGTCCATCCACGACAACCTCCACCTCATGCGATACATCATAGAGAGGGTTGGGAACAAACCCGGCTTTGGTGGGGCCCTGATCAACTTGGATCAATCTAAGGCGTTCGATAGGGTCAACCATGGTTACCTGGATGCGGTGCTAGCGGCGGCAGGCTTCGGACCCGTTTTCAGGAGCTGGATCAATGCCATGCACAGCAGCCGCATCTGCTCTAGGGTCAAGGTGAACGGCTACCTCTCGGAGCCGTTCGAAATCGCACGGTCCATCCGACAAGGGTGCCCTCTCTCCTCCCTTCTGTAAGTAATGACTCTAGAGCCACTGCTGCGGAAGTTGGAGTTGTTGCAGGGCATCCCGTTGGAACCGGGATTGCGGAAAGAGGTGTCGGCCTACGCCGACGACGTAACAGTAATGGTGTCGACGGCCTCGGAAATCGGGGCGATCGGCACCTTACTGGAGGAGTACGAAAGGTTTACAGGGGCTAAGCTGAACCGGGACAAGTCGATCGGTCTGCAACTCGGCACGTGGAGGGGAAGATCGATGCCCTCCGATGGCGTCGTCGGGCGCTGGACGGAGGGCCCGGTGAAGTTGCTCGGGGTCTGGTTCGGACCAGACATCCAGGTGGAGAAGAACTGGGGTGAGGTAACGAACAGGGTGTTTGCACTGACCCAGAAGTGGGCCGAGTGCAAACTGTCCCTGAAAGGCCGGGCGGAGGTGGTGAACACTTATATAGCATCCGTCATCTACTACCGCCTGACCGTTGTGC
The DNA here is from genome assembly GCA_964016885.1 of Eledone cirrhosa. NCBI lineage: Eukaryota > Metazoa > Mollusca > Cephalopoda > Octopoda > Eledonidae > Eledone > Eledone cirrhosa. The sequence continues at coordinate 2,087,487 of OZ024743.1, forward strand.
CTTGCCCAAGGGAAACGCTCGCCAAAATGGAGCGCGCACTCTTCCAATTCCTTTGGAAGAAGCGGGCTCCTATGGTGAGGAGATCCATCTGCTGTCAACACCCTTCGAAAGGAGGGCTGGGGATGTCGTGGCTAATGATACGTAAACACGCATTAAGGCTACGGCACCTCCAGGTATTCCTCACCGGTCAACCGGTGTGGGTCCCGTTTGTGAGGCGAGCCTTTCCCAGACACGTCTCATTCACCGAGCTTCAATCCTGGGTCAAGCAAAGACCGAGAAAACTGGGCGCCTGGCACACCGAGTATGCCCAGGCGCTCACGGCTCTTTGGCAGGCGGACCCGGCTGTCAGTGGAGAATCCACCTCGTCATTCTATAGAGGGCTGGTGGTTAGCAGGTGCGACGACGCCCTCGGAGAAGCCCTAGGCATGGAGGAAGACGAACTGGCCAACCTGTTCGGTAGGACATTCAGCCCGGGACCCATGGATAACTTCCAGAGGTCCCTGGCCTGGCAGTGCTACAGAAGGGTTCTGCCCGTTCGAGAAAGGCTCTACAAACACGGGCGCCCGGGTAGGGACCCCTCGAAAAATATCTGTCCCAGATGCGTGTGCGACGAGGAAACCGTTGCACACGCATTGGTACACTGCTCGGGCATTGCCGATCTGTGGGGCTATGTCGAACAACTGTTGTCAAGGGTGGGACCGATCCGGTTGACCACCGAGTCTATTGTAACGATCAAGCCGCCTCCCCTCTTCAAAAACGAAGGAGAGGCGGTGTTTCTGTGCGTAATAGCCATGGCGAAAGAGGTTGTATGGTGGACGCGTCTGAAAGGACTGAGGTCAGACACCTTTCTCTCTGGCCAACAACTGGTCCGTTTCTTCCGATATCATTTCGGAAGAAGAATCAGGATGGAGAGAGAGGTGCTGCACCCCAGTCGTTTTTATGAAAGATGGGTGAAAGTGGCGAGAATGGCCCGTGTGAATGGGCCTTCACTCTACATCAGACTATAGGTGAGGAAGATGAAAGACCAAGGGAGCACCCCCTCTCTGTGCTCCTGAGGAGAAGGGTTGCACACTTTTTTTCGGGGGTGTGTGCGACCCCCCAAGGCGCCTCCCCCCTATGGAGGATTTTGTTATAAATTTTATTTTGTTATATTTTATTTTATTTTTATATTTTGTTATTGCCTCCTCCATATTGAAGACGCCTTTGCATGTAAACTCCCCCCTTTGTACTTGTCCCACTTTTGATGCCCTGGTGGCAAATAAAAAGAAAGTTATCTATCTATCTATCTATCTATCTCCTCTGTACGGTGGCTATGGTGAAAGAAGTTATATGGTGGACGAGGTTGAGAGGACTGAGGACAGATGCCTTTCTCTCCGGACAACAATTGATTCCATTCTTTAAGTATCACTTTAGAAGGAGAATCAGGGTGGAGAGAGAGGCACTGCACCCCAGTAAATTTACTGAAAGGTGGGTGAATGAAGCGAAAATGGCCCGAGTGATTGGGCCTTCTCTGTTTATAAGCCTGTAGGTTGAGGAAGAGAGCAAAAGGAAGAAAGGAGCACTTGCACAACACGCTCCTTGAGTTGAGGGTTGTTCTATCGACGGGGTATTAAACAACCCATTTGTGGCGCCTCCCCCCTATTGGGGATTTCGATTGTTGAAATTGTTTGTTTTTATATTTTTTACACGACTGTATGTAAAATCCCCGGCATGTCTTTGTATTGTCCCCTTTCTTGTTGCGCCCTTGTGGCTAATAAAGAAATCTATCTATCTTGATAGAGTGAGACACGCTTCACATCGGCTCTGCTATTCTATCGGAATTCACCCTTACTATAGAAAGTACCAGTGAATTTTTTCAGTGCAACACATTTGGAACACTTACCCCTGTTATTTAGGGAAACATTTTTACATTTACCCCCTTTTTAGGGGGTAAAATAAATAACTATTTTTCTGTAAAACTTCTTTCTTGGCCGCATGGCGGGAAAGATGGCAGACATGTCTGCCATTAGCTCTGCCACGCCCTCCAAGTCTGAAGAACAAAAAATGGATACAACAAAACTAGACAACGAAACAAACAAGGAAAATGAAAAAACAAATGTTACGGAAAATGAGCAAACGGAAAACAAACAAACAGAAAATAAGAATACAAAAAACAACAAGGCAACTTTCGCCCAGACAACAAAAAATCAATCACATATACACCTATTGACTTAACTGCCGCCAGAGAGAAACTGGCAGAAACAAGAAAGCACATAGTCTTGGGGGAGAACGGAATGTTTTCTATTAATCCCCCCCCCCCCCAGAATTCAAGAAAACGAGACAAGAAAACACTGTTCTGTTTAGAACAGTTTTAAACAACACAAGGAAGCCAGCACAACCCACCCAAACGGAGATAGAGTTGGTCCTAAAAGACCATATGAAGAATATTCTCTTCATACGAAAGGACCGACTCTATGGCAGCATTTCTGTTTTAACAAAAGACAAAGAAACAGCACAGAGGCTTTCCCTAAGCCCACTCACATCAACAGCATACAGTTTCTATCCCTCCTACATGGGTAGAAGAACTCAGAGAATCAAAATACAGACAATGCTGCTGCCCACAATGGACTTCTGGTGGGCTAATGCTGGCTTCATAGACATGGGCGAGGACACAGTGCTGTCAATGAGGAAGGCATCTGGAGATGCGTTCCTGGGAATGGGCCTCGACCTACTAGTACAAATGAGGCCCGAAAGAATAGCGCAAATCCCGGATCGCATCTGGCTGGATGACCTCACTCCAATATATATAATTGTAGAGGGGAGAAGACCAGCATGCTATTCATGCATGAAAAGGGGACATGTTAAGGCTAACTGCCCGAATCGTATCCCCCAAAAAGGACTATTGCCCACACCCACCACAAACAGTACACCAACACCACCCACCTCCAAAAATACACTAACACCACCAACACACACAGCAAACAAAATACAGACACCACCAACCACAAGCACAACACAAACATCACCACTACCAGCACCAAACACAAGCACGACACAAAAATCACCACCACCATCACCAACCACAAGCACAACACAAACATCACCACCACCATCACCAACCACAAGCACGACACAAACATCACCACCACCACCACAAAACACATTCCAAACAAATAATATAAAAAACAGCAACAATTCTACCCCTCCCGCAAAAAAAACAACCAGACACCACGTCCCTCCCACCTAGCGCTGAAGAGTTTCCCCCAACTTCTGAAGAAGAAGGAGGAGAAGCCTTCAGACAAGTTAAAAGGAAAAAAACGAAAGCACACACCCAGCACACCACAACAACAAATAACCCACACACAAACACCAACTCCAATCAAAAACACCCCACCCTCGACAAACAAAAATAAATCTGCGCCTCCCCTCTTCGAAACATTGACAGCATCACAAAAAAAGACTTTACAATACACATATATAAATAAAGAAAACAAAAAACTGTTTAAATTAATAAACAATAGCCCTTTGGTGCAGACTGAAGGGCCAAACTTTATCTCAACAGAGAACTTTACTCATTTAAAAATGATAAAGGTCCCTCTGGACCTTTATCGTTCCTTAAAAGAACAATTTAAACAGGACGTGAGCGCCCCCCCCCTGTTTATAACCGTTAAATCGCGTCCTCTTGAAAGATTTCCCCATAACCTCCCCTCTCCCTGACACAACTCCAAATACCCCAACCCCACCACACTCGGATACCCCCACACCACCACAAAACATCCCTCCACCCAACACACCCGACCCCATGGAAATTACACAACCCGGACTCCGGGACGCGGAGAGGTAGGTGTTTTTCTTTCTTCCCTTTCAACACCAAAACAGATCAATTGAGAGTTGGTTGTTTGAATGCGCGTGGCCTGGGCTCAGCTTGGAAGCAAGCAAAGCTTCTAAGTGACCTCAGGTCACGAAGTATAGATGTGATGGTTGTTTGCGAGAGTCGGATCAGCAGCGTGCGACAGCTGACTCCCGCCTTCGATGACTTTGAGATGCACGCATCTCTCTGACAACCCGGAGGTGGGGGTGGGGTTGCCGTACTGCTGGATAAACGTCTGGCTCTCGACGTACAGATTGTTCACTCAGACCCAGAGGGTCGATTACTGGTGCTGGACGTCGGAGGCGGGGCTTTCAGACTGGTCGGTCTTTATGCCCCCTTCGGGGCTGAAAGAGCCGACTTCTTCCAGCGTCTGGAGACTTTTCTAGGATCGTCGCGTTCCCTACTTTTAGTGGGGGACTGGAATGGAATCCTAGATGCGCGTTGTGACTATGCAGGGGCATGTCCCGATAGAGGGGGGTGTAGCAGCCTCAAGGGGTTACTCGATCGATTCGACCTGGTCGATAGATTTCGACTAGATTTTCCAACTGTGCCAACCTGGACTTGGGCAAACCGCAGTGGTCAATCTAGATCGTACCTAGATAGGTTTTTGGTTAGGAGTAAGGATAGGGACGTATTTAGTTGTCCAGAATTGCTCATGGTTGGCTATTCAGATCACAAATTAGTGACCTGCGTGGTCAACCTTGATAGAACGCATAGACAGGGTCCCGGATACTGGAAGATGAACTTGTCCTTGCCGGCAAAGGAAGCTTACAGGAACCGGATTAGTAGCTTAGTTAAGATGCGGTTGACGGGAGCGATCGTCAACAGCAGGTGGTGGGTATCTCTAAAGAGAGAGATTAGAGTAAGTTCGATAGGTTACAGTAAGGAACTAGCGGCGAATAGAAATAGGAGGGAAAGGGAGTTGACAGAAAAACAAGAAGAGGCGATTAGGAGCGGAGACGTGGCCAGAGTGTTAGCGTCGAGAACGGCGTTGAGCCAGTTCTTTGACGCAAAGCACGAAGGCTGCGTTGTCCGAAGTAAAATACGTGTTTTAGGAAACGAGGGGACCAAAGCTGTTAGCTGGGCCCGCGTGACAGGAGCCAAGAGTGGGAATAAATCCACCATTCGGTCTTTGCGAGACCAGGATGGACGGGTGATCCTTGAACCTGAGCGGATGTGCGAGGCCTTTCAAAGGCACTTTGTTCGACTGTTCGGAGGGGGTGGGGGGCCGGACGGGGATGCGGACTTCGGTCAATACCTCGACGGTCTACCGCGTCTTTCGAGTGGCGAAGCGGAGTGCTGCGAAAGGCAAATCACAGCCACTGAAATCGGGGAAGCGCTCAGCCAATGCAGCAGACGCAAATCTCCGGGTCTCGATGGTCTACCATACGAACTTTATTTAGCTATGCTGGTCTTGTTCTCCGAACTCCTCGAGGCTGTCTATTGCAACTGGCAACAGAACGGGAGAATTCCCTGTTCTGTGACCAAGAGCGTAGTCACGCTAGTGAGGAAGGACGAGAGCAAGGGGGACGACTTAAGTAACTTTAGGCCCATAACTCTGCTGAATGCAGAGTTACAGATTTTGGCCAAGGTGTTAGCGAAGAGGTTGGCGCTTGTGGTGGGTGGTTTGGTGGGAGACGCGCAGACATGCGCTACCCCATCCAGGTCCATTCACGACAACCTCCACCTCATGCGATACATCGTAGAGAGGGTTGGGAACAAACCCGGCTTTGGTGGGGCCCTGATCAACTTGGATCAATCTAAGGCGTTCGATAGGGTCGACCATGGTTACCTGGATGCGGTGCTAGCGGCGGCGGGCTTCGGACCCGTTTTCAGGAGCTGGATTTCTGCCATGCACAGTGGCAACGTCTGCTCTAGGGTTAAAGTAAACGGCTACCTCTCGGAGCCGTTTCAAATCACCCGGTCCATCAGGCAGGGGTGCCCCCACTTCTCCCTTCTGTACGTATTGGCTCTCGAGCCACTGCTGCGGAAGTTAGAGTTGCTGCGGGGCATACCCCTGGAACCGGGATTGCACAAAGCGGTCTCGGCCTATGCCGACGACGTAACAGTAATGGTGGCGGACGCCTCGGAAATCGGGGCGATCGCCTTCCTACTGGAGAAATACGAAAGGCTGACGGGGGCTAGGCTGAACCGGGACAAGTCAGTCGGTTTGCAACTCGGAACGTGGAGGGGCAAACCGATGCCGTTAGACGGTGTCGTCGGACGGTGGACGGAGGGCCCGGTGAAGCTGCTCGGAATCTGGTTCGGACCGGACCTCCAGGTGGAGAAGAATTGGGGCGAGGTGACGAGCAGGGTGTTTGCACTGATCCAGAAGTGGGCCAAGTGCAAACTATCACTGAAAGGTCGGGTGGAGGTGGCGAACGCTTACATAGTGTCCGTCATCTACTACCGCCTGACCGTTGTGCCTTGCCCAAAGGAAACGCTCACCATCATGGAGCGCATGCTCTTCCAGTTCCTCTGGAAGAAGCGGCCTCCCATGGTGAGGAGATCCATCTGCTGCCAGCACCCTTCGAAAGGAGGGCTGAGTATGCCGTGGCTGTTGATGCGTAGGTACGCATTGAGGCTACGGCATCTACAGGTATTCCTCACCGGTCAGCCGGTGTGGGCCCCGTTTGTGAGGCGAGCCTTCCCACAGCTCGTCTCGCTCACTGAGTTGCAATCCTGGGTGAAGCAAAGACCGAGAAAACTGGGCAACTGGCACACCGAGTGTGCCCAGGCGCTCACGGCTCTCTGGCAAGCGGATCCGACTATCAGTGGAGAATCCACCTCGACATTCTATAGAGGGCTGGTGGCTAGCAGGGGTGACACCCTTGGAGAGTCGCTAGGCATGGAGGAGGACGAACTGGCCAGCCTGTTCGGTAGAACTTTCGGCCCGGGACCCATGGACAACTTCCAGAGGTCCCTAGCCTGGCAGTGCTACCGGGGGCTCTGCCCGTTCGAGAAAAGCTCTACAGACACGGGCGCCCGAGCAGGGATCCCGCGAAAAAGATCTGTCCCAGATGCGTGTGCGACGAGGAAACCGTTGCGCACGCACTGGTACACTGCCCGGGCGTTGCCGATCTGTGGGGCTACGTCGAACGACTGCTGTCGCGTGTGGCGCCGATTCGATTGGCCGCCGAGTCCGTGGTGAACATCAAGCCGCCTCCTCCCTTCAGAAATGAAGCAGAGGCGGTCTTTCTGTGCGTAATAGCCATGATGAAAGAGGTTGTGTGGTGGACGCGCCTGAAAGGTCTGAAGTCGGGTGACTTTCTCTCCGGCCATCATCTGGTTTACTTCTTCCGATACCACTTCGGAAGAAGGATCAGGATGGAGAGAGAAGTGCTTGGCCCCAGACAGTTTTATGAAAGGTGGGTGAAAGTGGCGAGAATGGCTCGTGTAAATGGGCCTTCTCTCTACATTGTTCTGTAGGTGAAGAAGTGAAGAGGAAAGGGGGAGCGCCTCGTCTCTGGGCTTCCGCCGGGAAAAGGGTTGCACACTTTTCGGGGTTATGTGCAATCCCCAACACGCCCCCTCCCTTTTGAGGACTTTTTATTATTATATTATTATTGTTATTCCTTTTTTTCTTTACTCGATTTATGTAAACTCCCCCACTGTGTATTTGTCCCCCTCTTTTGTGCCCTCGTGGCAAATAAATAGAAATCTATCTATCTCTCTATCTCTCAATGTAATCAATATATGTGTGCCTGTGTGTGTGTGTGTGTAACTCTGTGTGTATGTATCTGTGTTTCTGTATGTGAGTGTCAGTGTACGTTTCTCTGTGTGTAGGCGTGTGTCTGTCTGTGTGTAAGTGCATGTTTGTGTGTGTATCAACTGAATGGGGGAGATTACCTCCCCGCCATTACACTGATGGAATTACAACTTTAACTTCACTATTATAGAAGGAGAAATACTTATTTCATGTCATTCTCACTGGTTGTTGGCAACTTGATGATCTCTTAATTGGACAGAGACATACCTTCGTCTTCGTCATACTTCACCTGTCCATCATTTCCCCTTTCCATCAGTCCACTCCCCATTCGCAGACCTGTCGACTCTCCCCGTTGAACGGGGACATCTCCCACCCACTTTGGGAAGGTGGGGGTGAGATATGTGTTCTCTTGTGAAAAAGGGTATAGCTTTCATTATATAAAATCTCCCTATTTTGCCTCACTGCTCCCCGTTTTGGAGGCACTATTTTCCATGGTACTCCCCGTTTGGGTTTTTAAAGGATGGCAAGTCTGCATTCGTTCTCATCAATCTGCGACTCTATTCATAAGTATCACTCTGTTAGTCTATCAGTCCACTTCCCCATTCCTCCATTTACTAATCTGTCCACTAACCAATTCATCAGTCCACGTATCAACTCACACATCGATCACTCCATCTGTCCATTCAACCATTCATCACTCCATCTGTCCACTCCACCATCCGTCAGTCCATCTGTCCACTCCACCATCCATCACTCCATCTGTCCACTCCACCATCCGTCACTCCATCTGTCCACTCCACCATCCGTCACTCCATCTGCCCACTCCACCATTCATCACTCCATCTGTCCACTCCACCATCTATCAGTCCATCTGTCCACTCCACCATCCGTCAGTCCATCTGTCCACTCCACCATCCATCACTCCATCTGTCCACTCCACCATCCGTCACTCCATCTGCCCACTCCACCATCCGTCATTCCATCTGTCCACTCCACCATTCATCACTCCATCTGTCCACTCCACCATTCATCACTCCATCTGTCCACTCCACCATTCGTCACTCCATCTGTCCACTCCACCATCCGTCACTCCATCTGTCCACTCCACCATCCGTCACTCCATCTGTCCACTCCACCATCCGTCACTCCATCTGTCCACGCCACCATTCATCACTCCATCTGTCCACTCCACCATCCATCAGTCCATCTGTCCACTCCACCATCCGCCACTCCATCTGTCCACTCCACCATCCGTCACTCCATCTGTCCAATCCACCATCCGTCACTCCATCTGTCCACTCCACCATCCGTCACTCCATCTGCCCACTCCACCATTCATCACTCCATCTGTCCACTCCACCATCCATCAGTCCATCTGTCCACTCCACCATCCGTCAGTCCATCTGTCCACTCTACCATCCATCAGTCCATCTGTCCAATCTACCATCCGTCATTCCATCTGTCCACTCCACCATACGTCACTCCATCTGTCCACTCCACCATCCGTCACTCCATCTGTCCACTCCACCATCCGTCACTCCATCTGTCCACTCCAGCATTCATCACTCCATCTGTCCACTCCACCATCCATCAGTCCATCTGTCCACTCCACCATCCGTCAGTCCATCTGTCCACTCCACCATCCGTCACTCCATCTGTCCATTCCACCATCCGTCACTCCATCTGCCCACTCCACCATCCGTCATTCCATCTGTCCACTCCACCATTCATCACTCCATCTGTCCACTCCACCATTCATCACTCCATCTGTCCACTCCACCATCCGTCACTCCATCTGTCCACTCCACGATCCGTCACTCCATCTGTCCACTCCACCATCCATCAGTCCATCTGTCCACTCCACCATCCGCCACTCCATCTGTAGACTCCACCATCCGTCACTCCATCTGTCCAATCCACCATCCGTCACTCCATCTGTCCACTCCACCATCCGTCACTCCATCTGCCCACTCCACCATTCATCACTCCACCTGCCCACTCCACCATCCATCAGTCCATCTGTCCACTCCACCATCCGTCACTCCATCTGTCCATTCCACCATCCGTCACTCCATCTGTCCACTCCACCATCCGTCACTCCATCTGTCCACTCCACCATCCGTCACTCCATCTGTCCACTCCACCATCCGTCACTCCATCTGTCCATTCCACCATCCGTCACTCCATCTGTCCACTCCACCATCCATCAGTCCATCTGTCCACTCCACCATCCGTCAGTCCATCTGTCCATTCCACCATCCGTCACTCCATCTGTCCACTCCACCATCCGTCACTCCATCTGTCCATTCCACCATCCGTCACTCCATCTGTCCACTCCACCATCCGTCACTCCATCTGTCCACTCCACCATCCGTCACTCCATCTGTCCATTCCACCATCCGTCACTCCATCTGTCCATTCCACCATCCGTCATTCCATCTGTCCACTCCACCATCCATCAGTCCATCTATCCACTCCACTATCCATCAGTCCATCTGTCCACTCCACCATCCGTCAGTCCATCTGTCCATTCCACCATCCGTCACTCCATCTGTCCACTCCACCATCCGTCACTCCATCTGTCCACTCCACCATCCGTCACTCCATCTGTCCATTCCACCATCCGTCACTCCATCTGTCCACTCCACCATCCGTCACTCCATCTGTCCATTCCACCATCCGTCACTCCATCTGTCCATTCCACCATCCGTCAGTCCATCTGTCCACTCCACCATCGGTCAGTCCATCTGTCCACACCACCATCCATCAGTCCATCTGTCCACTCCACCATCCGTCACTCCATCTGTCCACTCCACCATCCGTCACTCCATCTGTCCACTCCATCATCCGTCACTCCATCTGTCCATTCCACCATCCGTCACTCCATCTGTCCACTCCACCATCCGTCACTCCATCTGCCCACTCCAGCATTCATCACTCCAATTGTCCACTCCACCATCCATCAGTCCATCTGTCCACTCCACCGTCCGTCAGTCCATCTGTCCACTCCACCATCCGTCACTTCATCTGTCCATTCCACCATCCGTCACTCCATCTGTCCACTCCACCATCCGTCACTCCATCTGCCCACTCCAGCATTCATCACTCCATCTGTCCACTCCACCATCCATCAGTCCATCTGTCCACTCCACCATCCGTCAGTCCATCTGTCCACTCCACCATCCGTCACTTCATCTGTCCATTCCACCATCCGTCACTCCATCTGTCCACTCCACCATCCGTCAGTCCATCTGTCCACTCCACCATCCGTCACTCCATCTGTCCACTCCACCATCCGCCAGTCCATCTGTCCACTCTACCATCCATCAGTCCATCTGTCCACTCTACCATCCGTCAGTCCATCTGTCCATTCCACCATCCGTCACTCCATCTGTCCACTCCACCATCCGTCACTCCATCTGCCCACTCCAGCATTCATCACTCCATCTGTCCACTCCACCATTCATCACTCCATCTGTCCACTCCACCATCCATCAGTCCATCTGTCCACTCCACCATCCGTCAGTCCATCTGTCCACTCTACCATCCATCAGTCCATCTGTCCAATCTACCATCCGTCATTCCATCTGTCCACTCCACCATCCATCACTCCATCTGTCCACTCCACCATCCGTCACTCCATCTGTCCACTCCACCATCCGTCACTCCATCTGCCCACTCCACCATTCATCACTCCATCTGTCCACTCCACCATCTATCAGTCCATCTGTCCACTCCACCATCCGTCAGTCCATCTGTCCACTCCACCATCCATCACTCCATCTGTCCACTCCACCATCCGTCACTCCATCTGCCCACTCCACCATCCGTCATTCCATCTGTCCACTCCACCATTCATCACTCCATCTGTCCACTCCACCATTCATCACTCCATCTGTCCACTCCACCATTCGTCACTCCATCTGTCCACTCCACCATCCGTCACTCCATCTGTCCACTCCACCATCCGTCACTCCATCTGTCCACTCCACCATCCGTCACTCCATCTGTCCACGCCACCATTCATCACTCCATCTGTCCACTCCACCATCCATCAGTCCATCTGTCCACTCCACCATCCGCCACTCCATCTGTCCACTCCACCATCCGTCACTCCATCTGTCCAATCCACCATCCGTCACTCCATCTGTCCACTCCACCATCCGTCACTCCATCTGCCCACTCCACCATTCATCACTCCATCTGTCCACTCCACCATCCATCAGTCCATCTGTCCACTCCACCATCCGTCAGTCCATCTGTCCACTCTACCATCCATCAGTCCATCTGTCCAATCTACCATCCGCCATTCCATCTGTCCACTCCACCATCCGTCAGTCCATCTGTCCACTCCACCATACGTCACTCCATCTGTCCATTCCACCATCCGTCACTCCATCTGCCCACTCCACCATCCGTCATTCCATCTGTCCACTCCACCATTCATCACTCCATCTGTCCACTCCACCATTCATCACTCCATCTGCCCACTCCACCATCCGTCACTCCATCTGTCCACTCCACCATCCGTCACTCCATCTGTCCACTCCACCATCCATCAGTCCATCTGTCCACTCCACCATCCGTCACTCCATCTGTAGACTCCACCATCCGTCACTCCATCTGTCCAATCCACCATCCGTCACTCCATCTGTCCACTCCACCATCCGTCACTCCATCTGCCCACTCCACCATTCATCACTCCATCTGCCCACTCCACCATCCATCAGTCCATCTGTCCACTCCACCATCCGTCACTCCATCTGTCCATTCCACCATCCGTCACTCCATCTGTCCACTCCACCATCCGTCACTCCATCTGTCCACTCCACCATCCGTCACTCCATCTGTCCACTCCACCATCCGTCACTCCATCTGTCCATTCCACCATCCGTCACTCCATCTGTCCACTCCACCATCCATCAGTCCATCTGTCCACTCCACCATCCGTCAGTCCATCTGTCCATTCCACCATCCGTCACTCCATCTGTCCACTCCACCATCCGTCACTCCATCTGTCCATTCCACCATCCGTCACTCCATCTGTCCACTCCACCATCCGTCACTCCATCTGTCCACTCCACCATCCGTCACTCCATCTGTCCATTCCACCATCCGTCACTCCATCTGTCCATTCCACCATCCGTCATTCCATCTGTCCACTCCACCATCCATCAGTCCATCTATCCACTCCACTATCCATCAGTCCATCTGTCCATTCCACCATCCGTCACTCCATCTGTCCACTCCACCATCCGTCACTCCATCTGTCCACTCCACCATCCGTCACTCCATCTGTCCATTCCACCATCCGTCACTCCATCTGTCCACTCCACCATCCGTCACTCCATCTGTCCATTCCACCATCCGTCACTCCATCTGTCCATTCCACCATCCGTCAGTCCATCTGTCCACTCCACCATCGGTCAGTCCATCTGTCCACACCACCATCCATCAGTCCATCTGTCCACTCCACCATCCGTCACTCCATCTGTCCACTCCACCATCCGTCACTCCATCTGTCCACTCCATCATCCGTCACTCCATCTGTCCATTCCACCATCCGTCACTCCATCTGTCCACTCCACCATCCGTCACTCCATCTGCCCACTCCAGCATTCATCACTCCAATTGTCCACTCCACCATCCATCAGTCCATCTGTCCACTCCACCATCCGTCACTCCATCTGTCCACTCCACCATCCGTCACTTCATCTGTCCATTCCACCATCCGTCACTCCATCTGTCCACTCCACCATCCGTCACTCCATCTGCCCACTCCAGCATTCATCACTCCATCTGTCCACTCCACCATCCATCAGTCCATCTGTCCACTCCACCATCCGTCAGTCCATCTGTCCACTCCACCATCCGTCACTTTATCTGTCCATCCCACCATCCGTCACTCCATCTGTCCACTCCACCATCCGTCAGTCCATCTGTCCACTCCACCATCCGTCACTCCATCTGTCCACTCCACCATCCGCCAGTCCATCTGTCCACTCTACCATCCATCAGTCCATCTGTCCACCCTACCATCCGTCAGTCCATCTGTCCATTCCACCATCCGTCACTCCATCTGTCCACTCCACCATCCGTCACTCCATCTGCCCACTCCAGCATTCATCACTCCATCTGTCCACTCCACCATCCGTCACTCCATCTGTCCATTCCACCATCCGTCACTCCATCTGTCCACTCCACCATCCGTCACTTCATCTGCCCACTCCAGCATTCATCACTCCATCTGTCCACTCCAGCATTCATCACTCCATCTGTCCACTCCACCATCCATCAGTCCATCTGTCCACTCCACCATCCGTCAGTCCATCTGTCCACTCTACCATCCATCAGTCCATCTGTCCAATCTACCATCCGTCATTCCATCTGTCCACTCCACCATCCGTCACTCCATCTGTCCACTCCACCATCCGTCACTCCATCTGTCCACTCCACCATCCATCAGTCCATCTGTCCACTCAACCATCCGTCAGTCCATCTGTCCACTCCACCATACGTCACTCCATCTGTCCATTCCACCATCCGTCACTCCATCTGTCCACTCCACCATCCGTCACTCCATCTGCTCACTCCAGCATTCATCACTCCATCTGTCCACTCCACCATCCATCAGTCCATCTGTCCACTCCACCATCCGTCAGTCCATCTGTCCACTCCACCATCCGTCACTTTATCTGTCCATTCCACCATCTGTCACTCCATCTGTCCACTCCACCATCCGTCACTCCATCTGCCCACTCCAGCATTCATCACTCCATCTGTCCACTCCACCATCCATCAGTCCATCTGTCCACTCCACCATCCGTCAGTCCATCTGTCCACTCCACCATCCGTCACTCCATCTGCCCACTCCACCATCCGTCAGTCCATCTGTCCACTCCACCATCCGTCAATCCATCTGTCCACTCCACCATCCGTCACTCCATCTGCCCACTCCACCATCCGTCAGTCCATCTGTCCACTCCACCATACGTCACTCCATCTGTCCACTCCACCATCCGTCACTCCATCTGTCCACTCCACCATCCGTCAGTCCATCTGTCCACTCCAGCATCCGTCACTTTATCTGTCCATTCCACCATCCGTCACTCCATCTGTCCACTCCACCATCCGTCACTCCATCTGCCCACTCCAGCATTCATCACTCCATCTGTCCACTCCACCATCCATCAATCTATCTGTCCACTCCACCATCCGTCAGTCCATCTGTCCACTCCACCATCCGTCAGTCCATCTGTCCACTCCACCATCTGTCACTCCATTTGTCCACTCCACCATCCATCACTCCATCAGTCCACTCCACCATCCGTCAATCCATCTGTCCACTCCACCATCCGTCACTCCATCTGCCCACTCCACCATCCGTCAGTCCATCTGTCCACTCCACCATCCGTCACCCCATCTGTCCACTCCACCATCCGTCACTCCATCTGTCCACTCCACCATCCGTCAGTCCATCTGTCCACTCCACCATCCGTCACTTTATCTGTCCATTCCACCATCCGTCACTGCATCTGTCCACTCCACCATCCGTCACTCCATCTGTCCACTCCACCATCCATCAGTCCATGTGTCCACTCCACCATCCGTCAGTCCATCTGTCCACTCCACCATCCGTCACTTCATCTGTCCATTCCACCATCCGTCACTCCATCTGTCCACTCCACCATCCGTCAGTCCATCTGTCCACTCCACCATCCGTCACTCCATCTGTCCACTCCACCATCCGCCAGTCCATCTGTCCACTCTACCATCCATCAGTCCATCTGTCCACCCTACCATCCGTCAGTCCATCTGTCCATTCCACCATCCGTCACTCCATCTGTCCACTCCACCATCCGTCACTCCATCTGCCCACTCCAGCATTCATCACTCCATCTGTCCACTCCACCATCCGTCACTCCATCTGTCCATTCCACCATCCGTCACTCCATCTGTCCACTCCACCATCCGTCACTTCATCTGCCCACTCCAGCATTCATCACTCCATCTGTCCACTCCACCATTCATCACTCCATCTGTCCACTCCACCATCCATCAGTCCATCTGTCCACTCCACCATCCGTCAGTCCATCTGTCCACTCTACCATCCATCAGTCCATCTGTCCAATCTACCATCCGTCATTCCATCTGTCCACTCCACCATCCGTCACTCCATCTGTCCACTCCACCATCCGTCACTCCATCTGTCCACTCCACCATCCATCAGTCCATCTGTCCACTCAACCATCCGTCAGTCCATCTGTCCACTCCACCATACGTCACTCCATCTGTCCATTCCACCATCCGTCACTCCATCTGTCCACTCCACCATCCGTCACTCCATCTGCCCACTCCAGCATTCATCACTCCATCTGTCCACTCCACCATCCATCAGTCCATCTGTCCACTCCACCATCCGTCAGTCCATCTGTCCACTCCACCATCCGTCACTTTATCTGTCCATTCCACCATCTGTCACTCCATCTGTCCACTCCACCATCCGTCACTCCATCTGCCCACTCCAGCATTCATCACTCCATCTGTCCACTCCACCATCCATCAGTCCATCTGTCCACTCCACCATCCGTCAGTCCATCTGTCCACTCCACCATCCGTCACTCCATCTGCCCACTCCACCATCCGTCAGTCCATCTGTCCACTCCACCATCCGTCAATCAATCTGTCCACTCCACCATCCGTCACTCCATCTGCCCACTCCACCATCCGTCAGTCCATCTGTCCACTCCACCATACGTCACTCCATCTGTCCACTCCACCATCCGTCACTCCATCTGTCCACTCCACCATCCGTCAGTCCATCTGTCCACTCCACCATCCGTCACTTTATCTGTCCATTCCACCATCCGTCACTCCATCTGTCCACTCCACCATCCGTCACTCCATCTGCCCACTCCAGCATTCATCACTCCATCTGTCCACTCCACCATCCATCAGTCTATCTGTCCACTCCACCATCCGTCAGTCCATCTGTCCACTCCACCATCCGTCAGTCCATCTGTCCACTCCACCATCTGTCACTCCATTTGTCCACTCCACCATCCATCACTCCATCAGTCCACTCCACCATCCGTCAATCCATCTGTCCACTCCACCATCCGTCACTCCATCTGCCCACTCCACCATCCGGCAGTCCATCTGTCCACTCCACCATCCGTCACCCCATCTGTCCACTCCACCATCCGTCACTCCATCTGTCCACTCCACCATCCGTCAGTCCATCTGTCCACTCCACCATCCGTCACTTTATCTGTCCATTCCACCATCCGTCACTGCATCTGTCCACTCCACCATCCGTCACTCCATCTGTCCACTCCACCATCCGTCAGTCCATCTGTCCACTCCACCATCCGTCACTCCATCTGTCCACTCCACCATCCGTCAATCCATCTGCCCACTCCACCATTCATTACTCCATCTGTCCACTCCACCATTCATCACTCCATCTGTCCACTCCACCATCCGTCTGTCCACTCCACCATCCATCAGTTCATCAGTCCATTCCACCATCCGTCACTCCATCTGTCCACTCCACCATCCATCACTCCATCTGTCCACTCCACCATCCATCACTCCATCTGTCACTCCATCTGTCCACTCCACCATTCATCACTCCATCTGTCCATTCAACCATTCATCACTCCATCTGTCCACTACACCATCCGTCAGTCCATCTGTCCACTCCACCATCCGTCACTCCATCTGTCCACTCCACCATCCGTCAATCCATCTGCCCACTCCACCATTCATTACTCCATCTGTCCACTCCACCATTCATCACTCCATCTGTCCACTCCACCATCCGTCTGTCCACTCCACCATCCATCAGTTCATCTGTCCATTCCACCATCCGTCAGTCCATCTGTCCACTCCACCATTCATCACTCCATCTGTCCACTCCAACATCAGTCACTTCATCTGTCCACTCCACCATCCGTCACTCCATCTGTCCACTCCACCATCCGTCAGTTTATCTGTCCACTCCACCATCCGTCACTCCATCTGTCCACTCCACCATCCACCAGTCCATCTGTCCACTCCACCATCCGTCACTTCATCTGTCCATTCCACCATCCGTCACTCCATCTGTCCACTCCACCATCCGTCACTCCATCTGCCCACTCCAGCATTCATCACTCCATCTGTCCACTCCACCATCCGTCAGTCCATCTGTCCACTCCACCATCCGTCATTCCATCTGTCCACTCCACCATCCGTCAGTCCATCTGTCCACTCCACCATCCGTCACTCCATCTGTCCATTCCACCATCCGTCACTCCATCTGTCCACTCCACCATCCGTCACTTCATCTGCCCACTCCACCATTCATCACTCCATCTGCCCACTCCACCATCCATCTGTCCATCTGTCCACTCCACCATCCGTCAGTCCATCTGTCCACTCCACCATCCATCACTCCATCTGTCCACTCCACCATCCGTCACTCCATCTGCCCACTCCACCATCCGTCATTCCATCTGTCCACTCCACCATTCATCACTCCATCTGTCCACTCCACCATTCATCACTCCATCTGTCTACTCCACCATCCGTCACTCCATCTGTCCACTCCACTATCCGTCACTCCATCTGTCCACTCCACCATCCATCAGTCCATCTGTCCACTCCACCATCCGCCACTCCCTCTGTCCACTCCACCATCCGTCACTCCATCTGTCCACTCCACCATCCGTCACTCCATCTGTCCACTCCACCATCCGTCACTCCATCTGCCCACTCCACCATTCATCACTCCATCTGCCCACTCCACCATCCATCAGTCCATCTGTCCACTCCACCATCCGTCACTCCATCTGTCCATTCCACCATCCGTCACTCCATCTGTCCACTCCACCATCCGTCACTCCATCTGTCCACTCCACCATCCGTCACTCCCTCTGTCCACTCCACCATCCGTCACTCCATCTGTCCATTCCAACATCCGTCACTCCATCTGTCCACTCCACCATCCATCAGTCCATCTGTCCACTCCACCATCCGTCAGTCCATCTGTCCATTCCACCATCCGTCACTCCATCTGTCCACTCCACCATCCGTCACTCCATCTGTCCATTCCACCATCCGTCACTCCATCTGTCCACTCCACCATCCGTCACTCCATCTGTCCACTCCACCATCCGTCACTCCATCTGTCCATTCCACCATCCGTCACTCCATCTGTCCATTCAACCATCCGTCATTCCATCTGTCCACTCCACCATCCGTCAGTCCATCTGTCCATACCACCATCCATCAGTCCATCAGTCCACTCCACCATCCGTCAGTCCATCTGTCCATTCCACCATCCGTCAGTCCATCTGTCCACTCCACCATCCGTCACTCCATCTGTCCACTCCACCATCCGTCACTCCATCTGTCCATTCCACCATCCGTCACTCCATCTGCCCATTCCACCATCCGTCACTCCATCTGTCCATTCCACCATCCGTCACTCCATCTGTCCATTCCACCATCCGTCAGTCCATCTGTCCACTCCACCATCCGTCAGTCCATCTGTCCATACCACCATCCATCAGTCCATCTGTCCACTCCACCATCCGTCACTCCATCTGTCCACTCCACCATCCGTCACTCCATCTGTCCACTCCACCATCCGTCACTCCATCTGTCCATTCCACCATCCGTCACTCCATCTGTCCACTCCACCATCCGTCACTCCATCTGCCCACTCCAGCATTCATCACTCCATCTGTCCACACCACCATCCATCAGTCCATCTGTCCACTCCACCATCCGTCAGTCCATCTGTCCATTCCACCATCCGTCACTCCATCTGTCCACTCCACCATCCGTCACTCCATCTGCCCACTCCAGCATTCATCACTCCATCTGTCCACTCCACCATCCATCAGTCCATCTGTCCACTCCACCATCCGTCAGTCCATCTGTCCACTCCACCATCCGTCACTTCATCTGTCCATTCCACCATCCGTCACTCCATCTGTCCACTCCACCATCCGTCACTTCATCTGCCCACTCCAGCATTCATCACTCCATCTGTCCACTCCACCATCCATCAGTCCATCTGTCCACTCCACCATCCGTCAGTCCATCTGTCCACTCTACCATTCATCAGTCCATCTGTCCAATCTACCATCCGTCATTCCATCTGTCCACTCCACCATACGTCACTCCATCTGTCCACTCCACCATCCGTCACTCCATCTGTCCACTCCACCATCCGTCACTCCATCTGTCCACTCCAGCATTCATCACTCCATCTGTCCACTCCACCATCCATCAGTCCATCTGTCCACTCCACCATCCGTCAGTCCATCTGTCCACTCCACCATCCGTCACTCCATCTGTCCACTCCACCATCCGCCAGTCCATCTGTCCACTCTACCATCCATCAGTCCATCTGTCCACTCTACCATCCGTCAGTCCATCTGTCCATTCCACCATCCGTCACTCCATCTGTCCACTCCACCATCCGTCACTCCATCTGCCCACTCCAGCATTCATCACTCCATCTGTCCACTCCACCATTCATCACTCCATCTGTCCACTCCACCATCCATCAGTCCATCTGTCCACTCCACCATCCGTCAGTCCATCTGTCCACTCTACCATCCATCAGTCCATCTGTCCAATCTACCATCCGTCATTCCATCTGTCCACTCCACCATCCATCACTCCATCTGTCCACTCCACCATCCGTCACTCCATCTGTCCACTCCACCATCCGTCACTCCATCTGCCCACTCCACCATTCATCACTCCATCTGTCCACTCCACCATCTATCAGTCCATCTGTCCACTCCACCATCCGTCAGTCCATCTGTCCACTCCACCATCCATCACTCCATCTGTCCACTCCACCATCCGTCACTCCATCTGCCCACTCCACCATCCGTCATTCCATCTGTCCACTCCACCATTCATCACTCCATCTGTCCACTCCACCATTCATCACTACATCTGTCCACTCCACCATTCGTCACTCCATCTGTCCACTCCACCATCCGTCACTCCATCTGTCCACTCCACCATCCGTCACTCCATCTGTCCACTCCACCATCCGTCACTCCATCTGTCCACGCCACCATTCATCACTCCATCTGTCCACTCCACCATCCATCAGTCCATCTGTCCACTCCACCATCCGCCACTCCATCTGTCCACTCCACCATCCGTCACTCCATCTGTCCAATCCACCATCCGTCACTCCATCTGTCCACTCCACCATCCGTCACTCCATCTGCCCACTCCACCATTCATCACTCCATCTGTCCACTCCACCATCCATCAGTCCATCTGTCCACTCCACCATCCGTCAGTCCATCTGTCCACTCTACCATCCATCAGTCCATCTGTCCAATCTACCATCCGTCATTCCATCTGTCCACTCCACCATCCGTCAGTCCATCTGTCCACTCCACCATACGTCACTCCATCTGTCCATTCCACCATCCGTCACTCCATCTGCCCACTCCACCATCCGTCATTCCATCTGTCCACTCCACCATTCATCACTCCATCTGTCCACTCCACCATTCATCACTCCATCTGTCCACTCCACCATCCGTCACTCCATCTGTCCACTCCACCATCCGTCACTCCATCTGTCCACTCCACCATCCATCAGTCCATCTGTCCACTCCACCATCCGCCACTCCATCTGTAGACTCCACCATCCGTCACTCCATCTGTCCAATCCACCATCCGTCACTCCATCTGTCCACTCCACCATCCGTCACTCCATCTGCCCACTCCACCATTCATCACTCCATCTGCCCACTCCACCATCCATCAGTCCATCTGTCCACTCCACCATCCGTCACTCCATCTGTCCATTCCACCATCCGTCACTCCATCTGTCCACTCCACCATCCGTCACTCCATCTGTCCACTCCACCATCCGTCACTCCATCTGTCCACTCCACCATCCGTCACTCCATCTGTCCATTCCACCATCCGTCACTCCATCTGTCCACTCCACCATCCATCAGTCCATCTGTCCACTCCACCATCCGTCAGTCCATCTGTCCATTCCACCATCCGTCACTCCATCTGTCCACTCCACCATCCGTCACTCCATCTGTCCATTCCACCATCCGTCACACCATCTGTCCACTCCACCATCCGTCACTCCATCTGTCCACTCCACCATCCGTCACTCCATCTGTCCATTCCACCATCCGTCACTCCATCTGTCCATTCCACCATCCGTCATTCCATCTGTCCACTCCACCATCCATCATTCCATCTATCCACTCCACTATCCATCAGTCCATCTGTCCACTCCACCATCCGTCAGTCCATCTGTCCATTCCACCATCCGTCACTCCATCTGTCCACTCCACCATCCGTCACTCCATCTGTCCACTCCACCATCCGTCACTCCATCTGTCCATTCCACCATCCGTCACTCCATCTGTCCACTCCACCATCCGTCACTCCATCTGTCCATTCCACCATCCGTCACTCCATCTGTCCATTCCACCATCCGTCAGTCCATCTGTCCACTCCACCATCGGTCAGTCCATCTGTCCACACCACCATCCATCAGTCCATCTGTCCACTCCACCATCCGTCAGTCCATCTGTCCACTCCACCATCCGTCACTCCATCTGTCCACTCCATCATCCGTCACTCCATCTGTCCATTCCACCATCCGTCACTCCATCTGTCCACTCCACCATCCGTCACTCCATCTGCCCACTCCAGCATTCATCACTCCAATTGTCCACTCCACCATCCATCAGTCCATCTGTCCACTCCACCATCCGTCAGTCCATCTGTCCACTCCACCATCCGTCACTTCATCTGTCCATTCCACCATCCGTCACTCCATCTGTCCACTCCACCATCCGTCACTCCATCTGCCCACTCCAGCATTCATCACTCCATCTGTCCACTCCACCATCCATCAGTCCATCTGTCCACTCCACCATCCGTCAGTCCATCTGTCCACTCCACCATCCGTCACTTCATCTGTCCATTCCACCATCCGTCACTCCATCTGTCCACTCCACCATCCGTCAGTCCATCTGTCCACTCCACCATCCGTCACTCCATCTGTCCACTCCACCATCCGCCAGTCCATCTGTCCACTCTACCATCCATCAGTCCATCTGTCCACCCTACCATCCGTCAGTCCATCTGTCCATTCCACCATCCGTCACTCCATCTGTCCACTCCACCATCCGTCACTCCATCTGCCCACTCCAGCATTCATCACTCCATCTGTCCACTCCACCATCCGTCACTCCATCTGTCCATTCCACCATCCGTCACTCCATCTGTCCACTCCACCATCCGTCACTTCATCTGCCCACTCCAGCATTCATCACTCCATCTGTCCACTCCAGCATTCATCACCCCATCTGTCCACTCCACCATCCATCAGTCCATCTGTCCACTCCACCATCCGTCAGTCCATCTGTCCACTCTACCATCCATCAGTCCATCTGTCCAATCTACCATCCGTCATTCCATCTGTCCACTCCACCATCCGTCACTCCATCTGTCCACTCCACCATCCGTCACTCCATCTGTCCACTCCACCATCCATCAGTCCATCTGTCCACTCAACCATCCGTCAGTCCATCTGTCCACTCCACCATACGTCACTCCATCTGTCCATTCCACCATCCGTCACTCCATCTGTCCACTCCACCATCCGTCACTCCATCTGCCCACTCCAGCATTCATCACTCCATCTGTCCACTCCACCATCCATCAGTCCATCTGTCCACTCCACCATCCGTCAGTCCATCTGTCCACTCCACCATCCGTCACTTTATCTGTCCATTCCACCATCTGTCACTCCATCTGTCCACTCCACCATCCGTCACTCCATCTGCCCACTCCAGCATTCATCACTCCATCTGTCCACTCCACCATCCATCAGTCCATCTGTCCACTCCACCATCCGTCAGTCCATCTGTCCACTCCACCATCCGTCACTCCATCTGCCCACTCCACCATCCGTCAGTCCATCTGTCCACTCCACCATCCGTCAATCCATCTGTCCACTCCACCATCCGTCACTCCATCTGCCCACTCCACCATCCGTCAGTCCATCTGTCCACTCCATCATACGTCACTCCATCTGTCCACTCCACCATCCGTCACTCCATCTGTCCACTCCACCATCCGTCAGTCCATCTGTCCACTCCACCATCCGTCACTTTATCTGTCCATTCCACCATCCGTCACTCCATCTGTCCACTCCACCATCCGTCACTCCATCTGCCCACTCCAGCATTCATCACTCCATCTGTCCACTCCACCATCCATCAGTCTATCTGTCCACTCCACCATCCGTCAGTGCATCTGTCCACTCCACCATCCGTCAGTCCATCTGTCCACTCCACCATCTGTCACTCCATTTGTCCACTCCACCATCCATCACTCCATCAGTCCACTCCACCATCCGTCAATCCATCTGTCCACTCCACCATCCGTCACTCCATCTGCCCACTCCACCATCCGTCAGTCCATCTGTCCACTCCACCATCCGTCACTCCATCTGTCCACTCCACCATCCGTCAGTCCATCTGTCCACTCCACCATCCGTCACTTTATCTGTCCATTCCACCATCCGTCACTGCATCTGTCCACTCCACCATCCGTCACTCCATCTGTCCACTCCACCATCCGTCAGTCCATCTGTCCACTCCACCATCCGTCACTCCATCTGTCCACTCCACCATCCGTCAATCCATCTGCCCACTCCACCATTCATTACTCCATCTGTCCACTCCACCATTCATCACTCCATCTGTCCACTCCACCATCCGTCTGTCCACTCCACCATCCATCAGTTCATCAGTCCATTCCACCATCCGTCACTCCATCTGTCCACTCCACCATCCATCACTCCATCTGTCCACTCCACCATCCATCACTCCATCTGTCACTCCATATGTCCACTCCACCATTCATCACTCCATCTGTCCATTCAACCATTCATCACTCCATCTGTCCACTACACCATCCGTCAGTCCATCTGTCCACTCCACCATCCGTCACTCCATCTGTCCACTCCACCATCCGTCAATCCATCTGCCCACTCCACCATTCATTACTCCATCTGTCCACTCCACCATTCATCACTCCATCTGTCCACTCCACCATCCGTCTGTCCACTCCACCATCCATCAGTTCATCTGTCCACTCCACCATCCGTCAGTC
Source organism: Eledone cirrhosa (assembly GCA_964016885.1). Lineage (NCBI taxonomy): Eukaryota > Metazoa > Mollusca > Cephalopoda > Octopoda > Eledonidae > Eledone > Eledone cirrhosa. The sequence goes on from OZ024743.1 coordinate 2,112,230, forward strand.
CATCTGTCCACTCCACCATTCATCACTCCATCTGTCCACTCCAACATCAGTCACTTCATCTGTCCACTCCACCATCCGTCACTCCATCTGTCCACTCCACCATCCGTCAGTTTATCTGTCCACTCCACCATCCGTCACTCCATCTGTCCACTCCACCATCCACCAGTCCATCTGTCCACTCCACCATCCGTCACTTCATCTGTCCATTCCACCATCCGTCACTCCATCTGTCCACTCCACCATCCGTCACTCCATCTGCCCACTCCAGCATTCATCACTCCATCTGTCCACTCCACCATCCGTCAGTCCATCTGTCCACTCTACCATCCATCAGTCCATCTGTCCACTCTACCATCCGTCATTCCATCTGTCCACTCCACCATCCGTCATTCCATCTGTCCACTCCACCATCCGTCACTCCATCTGTCCACTCCACCATTCATCATTCCATCTGTCGTTTAACCATTCATCACTCCATCTGTCCACTCCACCATCCGTCAGTCCATCTGTCCACTCCACCATCCGTCATTCCATCTGTCCACTCCACCATCCGTCAGTCCATCTGTCCACTCCACCATCCGTCACTCCATCTGTCCACTCCACCATCCGTCACTCCATCTGTCCACTCCACCATCCGTCACTTCATCTGCCCACTCCACCATTCATCACTCCATCTGCCCACTCCACCATCCATCAGTCCATCTGTCCACTCCACCATCCGTCAGTCCATCTGTCCACTCCACCATCCATCACTCCATCTGTCCACTCCACCATCCGTCACTCCATCTGCCCACTCCACCATCCGTCATTCCATCTGTCCACTCCACCATTCATCACTCCATCTGTCCACTCCACCATTCATCACTCCATCTGTCTACTCCACCATCCGTCACTCCATCTGTCCACTCCACTATCCGTCACTCCATCTGTCCACTCCACCATCCATCAGTCCATCTGTCCACTCCACCATCCGCCACTCCCTCTGTCCACTCCACCATCCGTCACTCCATCTGTCCACTCCACCATCCGTCACTCCATCTGTCCACTCCACCATCCGTCACTCCATCTGCCCACTCCACCATTCATCACTCCATCTGCCCACTCCACCATCCATCAGTCCATCTGTCCACTCCACCATCCGTCACTCCATCTGTCCATTCCACCATCCGTCACTCCATCTGTCCACTCCACCATCCGTCACTCCATCTGTCCACTCCACCATCCGTCACTCCCTCTGTCCACTCCACCATCCGTCACTCCATCTGTCCATTCCAACATCCGTCACTCCATCTGTCCACTCCACCATCCATCAGTCCATCTGTCCACTCCACCATCCGTCAGTCCATCTGTCCATTCCACCATCCGTCACTCCATCTGTCCACTCCACCATCCGTCACTCCATCTGTCCATTCCACCATCCGTCACTCCATCTGTCCACTCCACCATCCGTCACTCCATCTGTCCATTCCACCATCCGTCACTCCATCTGTCCATTCCACCATCCGTCACTCCATCTGTCCATTCAACCATCCGTCATTCCATCTGTCCACTCCACCATCCGTCAGTCCATCTGTCCATACCACCATCCATCAGTCCATCAGTCCACTCCACCATCCGTCAGTCCATCTGTCCATTCCACCATCCGTCACTCTATCTGTCCACTCCACCATCCGTCACTCCATCTGTCCACTCCACCATCCGTCACTCCATCTGTCCATTCCACCATCCGTCACTCCATCTGCCCATTCCACCATCCGTCACTCCATCTGTCCATTCCACCATCCGTCACTCCATCTGTCCATTCCACCATCCGTCAGTCCATCTGTCCACTCCACCATCCGTCAGTCCATCTGTCCATACCACCATCCATCAGTCCATCTGTCCACTCCACCATCCGTCACTCCATCTGTCCACTCCACCACCCGTCACTCCATCTGTCCACTCCACCATCCGTCACTCCATCTGTCCATTCCACCATCCGTCACTCCATCTGTCCACTCCACCATCCGTCACTCCATCTGCCCACTCCAGCATTCATCACTCCATCTGTCCACACCACCATCCATCAGTCCATCTGTCCACTCCACCATCCGTCAGTCCATCTGTCCATTCCACCATCCGTCACTCCATCTGTCCACTCCACCATCCGTCACTCCATCTGCCCACTCCAGCATTCATCACTCCATCTGTCCACTCCACCATCCATCAGTCCATCTGTCCACTCCACCATCCGTCAGTCCATCTGTCCACTCCACCATCCGTCACTTCATCTGTCCATTCCACCATCCGTCACTCCATCTGTCCACTCCACCATCCGTCACTTCATCTGCCCACTCCAGCATTCATCACTCCATCTGTCCACTCCACCATCCATCAGTCCATCTGTCCACTCCACCATCCGTCAGTCCATCTGTCCACTCTACCATCCATCAGTCCATCTGTCCAATCTACCATCCGTCATTCCATCTGTCCACTCCACCATACGTCACTCCATCTGTCCACTCCACCATCCGTCACTCCATCTGTCCACTCCACCATCCGTCACTCCATCTGTCCACTCCAGCATTCATCACTCCATCTGTCCACTCCACCATCCATCAGTCCATCTGTCCACTCCACCATCCGTCAGTCCATCTGTCCACTCCACCATACGTCACTCCATCTGTCCTTTCCACCATCCGTCACTCCATCTGCCCACTCCACCATCCGTCACTCCATCTGCCCACTCCAGCATTCATCACTCCATCTGTCCACTCCACCATTCATCACTCCATCTGTCCACTCCACCATCCATCACTCCATCTGTCCACTCCACCATACGTCACTGCATCTGTCCATTCCACCATCCGTCACTCCATCTGTCCACTCCACCATCCGTCACTCCATCTGCCCACTCCAGCATTCATCACTCCATCTGTCCACTCCACCATCCATCAGTCCATCTGTCCACTCCACCATCCGTCAGTCCATCTGTCCACTCCACCATCCGTCACTTTATCTGTCCATTCCACCATCCGTCACTACATCTGTCCACTCCACCATCCGTCACTCCATCTGCCCACTCCAGCATTCATCACTCCATCTGTCCACTCCACCATCCATCAGTCCATCTGTCCACTCCACCATCCGTCAGTCCATCTGTCCACTCCACCATCCGTCACTCCATCTGCCCACTCCACCATCCGTCAGTCCATCTGTCCACTCCACCATCCGTCAATCCATCTGTCCACTCCACCATCCGTCACTCCATCTGCCCACTCCACCATCCGTCAGTCCATCTGTCCACTCCACCATACGTCACTCCATCTGTCCACTCCACCATCCGTCACTCCATCTGTCCACTCCACCATCCGTCAGTCCATCTGTCCACTCCACCATCCGTCACTTTATCTGTCCATTCCACCATCCGTCACTCCATCTGTCCACTCCACCATCCGTCACTCCATCTGTCCACTCCACCATCCGTCACTCCATCTGTCCACTCCACCATCCATCAGTCTATCTGTCCACTCCACCATCCGTCAGTCCATCTGTCCACTCCACCATCCGTCAGTCCATCTGTCCACTCCACCATCCGTCACTCCATCTGTCCACTCCAGCATCCATCACTCCATCTGTCCACTCCACCATCCGTCAATCCATCTGTCCACTCCACCATCCGTCACTCCATCTGCCCACTCCACCATCCGTCAGTCCATCTGTCCACTCCACCATCCGCCACTCCATCTGTCCACTCCACCATCCGTCACTCCATCTGACCACTCCACCATCCGTCAGTCCATCTGTCCACTCCACCATCCGTCACTTTATCTGTCCATTCCACCATCCGTCACTCCATCTGTCCACTCCACCATCCGTCACTCCATCTGTCCACTCCACCATCCGTCTGTCCACTCCACCATCCATCAGTTCATCTGTCCATTCCACCATCCGGCAGTTCATCTGTCCACTCCACCATCCGTCAGTTCATCTGTCCACTCCACCATCCGTGACTTCATCTGTCCACTCCACCATCCGTCACTCCATCTGTCCACTCCACCATCCGTCAGTTTATCTGTCCACTCCACCATCCGTCACTCCATCTGTCCACTCCACCATCCGTCACTCCATCTGTCCACTCCACCATCCACCAGTCCATCTGTCCACTCCACCATCCGTCACTTCATCTGTCCATTCCACCATCCGTCACTCCATCTGTCCACTCCACCATCCGTCACTCCATCTGCCCACTCCAGCATTCATCACTCCATCTGTCCACTCCACCATCCATCAGTCCATCTGTCCACTCCACCATCCGTCAGTCCAACTGTCCACTCTACCATCCATCAGTCCATCTATCCACTCTACCATCCGTCATTCCATCTGTACACTCCACCATCCGTCATTCCATCTGTCCACTCCACCATCCGTCATTCCATCTGTCCACTCCACCACCCGTCACTCCATCTGTCCACTCCACCATTCATCATTCCATCTGTCCATTTAACCATTCATCACTCCATCTGTCCACTCCACCATCCGTCAGTCCATCTGTCCACTCCACCATCCGTCACTCCATCTGTCCACTCCACCATCCGTCAGTCCATCTGTCCACTCTACCATCCATCAGTCCATCTGTCCACTCTACCATCCGTCAGTCCATCTGTCCATTCCACCATCCGTCACTCCATCTGTCCACTCCACCATCCGTCACTCCATCTGCCCACTCCAGCATTCATCACTCCATCTGTCCACTCCACCATCCGTCACTCCATCTGTCCATTCCACCATCCGTCACTCCATCTGTCCACTCCACCATCCACTAGTCCATCTGTCCACTCCACCATCCATCAGTCCATCTGTCCACTCCACCATACGTCACTCCATCTGTCCACTCCACCATCCGTCACTCCATCTGTCCACTCCACCATCCGTCACTTCATCTGTCCACTCCACCATCCGTCAGTCCATCTGTCCACTCCACCATCCGTCACTTTAACTGTCCATTCCACCATCCGTTACTCCATCTGTCCACTCCACCATCCGTCACTCCATCTGCCCACTCCAGCATTCATCACTCCATCTGTCCACTCCACCATCCATCAGTCCATCTGTCCACTCCACCATCCGTCACTCCATCTGTCCACTCTACCATCCATCAGTCCATCTGTCCACTCTACTATCCGTCATTCCATCTGTCCACTCCACAATCCGTCAGTCCATCTGTCCACTCCACCATCCGTCAGTCCATCTGTCCACTCCACCATCCATCACTCCATCTGTCCATTCAACCATTCATCACTCCATCTGTCCACTCCACCATCCGTCAGTGCATCTGTCCACTCCACCATCCGTCACTCCATCTGTCCACTCCACCATCCGTCACTCCATCTGTCCACTCCACCATCCGTCAATCCATCTGCTCACTCCACCATTCATTACTCCATCTGTCCACTCCACCATTCATCACTCCATCTGTCCACTCCACCATCCGTCTGTCCACTCCACCATCCGTCAGTTCATCTGTCCACAACACCATCCGTCAGTCCATCTGTCCACTCCACCATTCATCACTCCATCTGTCCACTCCACCATCCGTCACTTCATCTGTCCACTCCACCATCCGTCACTCCATCTGTCCGCTCCACCAACCGTCAGTTTATCTGTCCACTCCACCATCCGTCACTCCATCTGTCCACTCCATCATCCACCAGTCCATCTGTCCACTCCACCATCCGTCACTTCATCTCTCCATTCCACCATCCGTCACACCATCTGTCCACTCCACCATCCGTCACTCCATCTGCCCACTCCACCATCCATCACTCCATCTGCCCACTCCACCATCCATCAGTCCATCTGTCCACTCCACCATCCGTCAGTCCATCTGTCCACTCTACCATCCACCAGTCCATCTGTCCACTCCACCATCCGTCAGTCCATCTATCCACTCCACCATACGTAACTCCATCTTTCCATTCCACCATCCGTCAGTCCATCTGTCCACTCTACCATCCATCAGTCCATCTGTCCACTATACCATCCGTCACTCCATCTGTTCACTCTACCATCCATCCGTCCATCTGTCCACTCTACCATCCGTCATTCCATCTGTCCACTCCACCATCCGTCATTCCATCTGTCCACTCCACCATCCGTCACTCCATCTGTCCACTCCACCATTCATCATTCCATCTGTCCATTTAACCATTCATCACTCCATCTCTCCACTCCACCATCCGTCAGTCCATCTGTCCACTCCACCATCCGTCACTCCATCTGTCCACTCCACGATCCGTCAGTCCATCTGTCCACTCCACCATCCGTCACTCCATCTGTCCACTCCACCATCCGTCAGTCCATCTGTCCACTCTACCATCCATCAGTCCATCTGTCCACTCTACCATCCGTCAGTCCATCTGTCCATTCCACCATCCGTCACTCCATCTGTCCACTCCACCATCCGTCACTCCATCTGCCCACTCCAGCATTCATCACTCCATCTGTCCACTCCACCATCCGTCACTCCATCTGTCCACTCCACCATCCGTCAGTCCATCTGTCCACTCCACCATCCGTCAGTCCATCTGTCCACTCCACCATCCGTCAGTCCATCTGTCCACTCCACCATCCGTCAGTCCATCTGTCCACTCCACCATCCGTCAGTCCATCTGTCCACTCTACCATCCGTCAGTCCATCTGTCCACTCCACCATCCGTCAGTCCATCTGTCCACACCACCATCCGTCACTCCATCTGTCCACTCCACCATCCGTCACTCCATCTGCCCACTCCACCATCCGTCAATCCATCTGCCCACTCCACCATTCATCACTCCATCTGTCCACTCCACCATCCGTCACTCCATATGTCCACTCCACCATCCGTCACTCCATCTGTCCGCTCCACCATCCGTCACTCCATCTGTCCACTCCACCATCCGTCACTTTATCTGTCCATTCCACCATCCGTCAATCCATCTGCCCACTCCACCATTCATCACTCCATCTGTCCACTCCCCCATCCATCAGTCTATCTGTCCATTCCACCATCCGTCAATCCATCTGCCCACTCCACCATCCGTCACTCCATCTGTCCACTCCACCATCCGTCAGTTCATCTGTCCACTCCACCATCCGTCAGTCCATCTGTCCACTCCACCATTCTTCACTCCATCTGTCCACTCCACCATCCATCAGTCCATCTGTCCATTCCACCATCCGTCACTCCATCTGTCCACTCCACCATCCGTCACTCCATCTGCCCACTCCAGCATTCATCACTCCATCTGTCCACTCCACCATCCATCAGTCCATCTGTCCACTCCACCATCCGTCATTCCATCTGTCCACACCACCATCCTTCAGTCCATCTGTCCACTCCACCATCCGTCATTCCATCTGTCCACACCACCATCCGTCAGTCCATCTGTCCACTCCACCATCCGTCAGTCCATCTGTCCACTCCACCATTCGTCAGTCCATCTGTCCACTCCACCATCCGTCAGTCCATCTGTCCACTCCACCATTCGTCAGTCCATCTGTCCACTCCACCATCCGTCACTCCATCTGCCCACTCCACCATCCGTCAGTTCATCTGTCCACCCCACTTTCCGTCAGTCCATCTGTCCACTCCACCATCCGTCAATCCATCTGTCCACTCCACCATCCGTCATTCCATCTGTCCACTCTACCATCCATCAGTCCATCTGTCCACTCCACCATCCGTCATTCCATCTGTCCACTCCACCATCCATCAGTCCATCTGTCCACTCCACCATCCGTCAGTTCATCTGTCGACTCAACCATCCGTCATTCCATCTGTCCACTCCACCATCCGTCATTCCATCTGTCCACTCAACCATCCGTCATTCCATCTTTCCACTCCACCATCCGTCCGTCCATCTGTCCACTCCACCATCCGTCAGTCCATCTTTCCACTCCACCATCCGTCCGTCCATCTGTCCACTCCACCATCCGTCAGTCCATCTGTCCACTCCACCATCCGTCAGTTTATCTGTCCACTCCACCATCCGTCACTCCATCTGTCCACTCCACCATCCACCAGTCCATCTGTCCACTCCACCATCCGTCACTTCATCTGTCCATTCCACCATCCGTCACTCCATCTGTCCACTCCACCATCCGTCACTCCATCTGCCCACTCCAGCATTCATCACTCCATCTGTCCACTCCACCATCCATCAGTCCATCTGTCCACTCCACCATCCGTCAGTCCAACTGTCCACTCTACCATCCATCAGTCCATCTATCCACTCTACCATCCGTCATTCCATCTGTACACTCCACCATCCGTCATTCCATCTGTCCACTCCACCATCCGTCATTCCATCTGTCCACTCCACCACCCGTCACTCCATCTGTCCACTCCACCATTCATCATTCCATCTGTCCATTTAACCATTCATCACTCCATCTGTCCACTCCACCATCCGTCAGTCCATCTGTCCACTCCACCATCCGTCACTCCATCTGTCCACTCCACCATCCGTCAGTCCATCTGTCCACTCTACCATCCATCAGTCCATCTGTCCACTCTACCATCCGTCAGTCCATCTGTCCATTCCACCATCCGTCACTCCATCTGTCCACTCCACCATCCGTCACTCCATCTGCCCACTCCAGCATTCATCACTCCATCTGTCCACTCCACCATCCGTCACTCCATCTGTCCATTCCACCATCCGTCACTCCATCTGTCCACTCCACCATCCACTAGTCCATCTGTCCACTCCACCATCCATCAGTCCATCTGTCCAATCTACCATCCGTCATTCCATCTGTCCACTCCACCATCCGTCATTCCATCTTTCCACTCCACCATACGTCACTCCATCTGTCCACTCCATCATCCGTCACTCCATCTGTCCACTCCACCATCCGTCACTCCATCTGTCCACTCCACCATCCGTCAGTCCATCTGTCCACTCCACCATCCGTCACTTTATCTGTCCATTCCACCATCCGTTACTCCATCTGTCCACTCCACCATCCGTCACTCCATCTGCCCACTCCAGCATTCATCACTCCATCTGTCCACTCCACCATCCATCAGTCCATCTGTCCACTCCACCATCCGTCACTCCATCTGTCCACTCTACCATCCATCAGTCCATCTGTCCACTCTACTATCCGTCATTCCATCTGTCCACTCCACAATCCGTCAGTCCAATTGTCCACTCCACCATCCGTCAGTCCATCTGTCCACTCCACCATCCATCACTCCATCTGTCCATTCAACCATTCATCACTCCATCTGTCCACTCCACCATCCGTCAGTGCATCTGTCCACTCCACCATCCGTCACTCCATCTGTCCACTCCACCATCCGTCACTCCATCTGTCCACTCCACCATCCGTCACTCCATCTGTCCACTCCACCATCCACCAGTCCATCTGTCCACTCCACCATCCGTCACTTCATCTGTCCATTCCACCATCCGTCACTCCATCTGTCCACTCCACCATCCGTCACTCCATCTGCCCACTCCAGCATTCATCACTCCATCTGTCCACTCCACCATCCATCAGTCCATCTGTCCACTCCACCATCCGTCAGTCCAACTGTCCACTCTACCATCCATCAGTCCATCTATCCACTCTACCATCCGTCATTCCATCTGTACACTCCACCATCCGTCATTCCATCTGTCCACTCCACCATCCGTCATTCCATCTGTCCACTCCACCACCCGTCACTCCATCTGTCCACTCCACCATTCATCATTCCATCTGTCCATTTAACCATTCATCACTCCATCTGTCCACTCCACCATCCGTCAGTCCATCTGCCCACTCCACCATCCGTCACTCCATCTGTCCACTCCACCATCCGTCAGTCCATCTGTCCACTCTACCATCCATCAGTCCATCTGTCCACTCTACCATCCGTCAGTCCATCTGTCCATTCCACCATCCGTCACTCCATCTGTCCACTCCACCATCCGTCACTCCATCTGCCCACTCCAGCATTCATCACTCCATCTGTCCACTCCACCATCCGTCACTCCATCTGTCCATTCCACCATCCGTCACTCCATCTGTCCACTCCACCATCCACTAGTCCATCTGTCCACTCCACCATCCGTCATTCCATCTGTCCACTCCACCATACGTCACTCCATCTGTCCACTCCACCATCCGTCACTCCATCTGTCCACTCCACCATCCGTCACTCCATCTGTCCACTCCACCATCCGTCAGTCCATCTGTCCACTCCACCATCCGTCACTTTATCTGTCCATTCCACCATCCGTTACTCCATCTGTCCACTCCACCATCCGTCACTCCATCTGCCCACTCCAGCATTCATCACTCCATCTGTCCACTCCACCATCCATCAGTCCATCTGTCCACTCCACCATCGGTCACTCCATCTGTCCACTCTACCATCCATCAGTCCATCTGTCCACTCTACTATCCGTCATTCCATCTCTCCACTCCACAATCCGTCAGTCCATCTGTCCACTCCACCATCCGTCAGTCCATCTGTCCACTCCACCATCCATCACTCCATCTGTCCATTCAACCATTCATCACTCCATCTGTCCACTCCACCATCCGTCAGTGCATCTGTCCACTCCACCATCCGTCACTCCATCTGTCCACTCCACCATCCGTCACTCCATCTGTCCACTCCACCATCCGTCAATCCATCTGCCCACTCCACCATTCATTACTCCATCTGTCCACTCCACCATTCATCACTCCATCTGTCCACTCCACCATCCGTCTGTCCACTCCACCATCCGTCAGTTCATCTGTCCACAACACTATCCGTCAGTCCATCTGTCCACTCCACCATCCGTCAGTCCATCTGTCCACTCTACCATCCGTCACTCCATCTGTCCACTCCACCATCCGTCAGTCCATCTGTCCACACCACCATCCGTCACTCCATCTGTCCACTCCACCATCCGTCACTCCATCTGCCCACTCCACCATCCGTCAATCCATCTGCCCACTCCACCATTCATCACTCCATCTGTCCACTCCACCATCCGTCACTCCATATGTCCACTCCACCATCCGTCACTCCATCTGTCCGCTCCACCATCCGTCACTCCATCTGTCCACTCCACCATCCGTCACTTTATCTGTCCATTCCACCATCCGTCAATCCATCTGCCCACTCCACCATTCATCACTCCATCTGTCCACTCCCCCATCCATCAGTCTATCTGTCCATTCCACCATCCGTCAATCCATCTGCCCACTCCACCATCCGTCACTCCATCTGTCCACTCCACCATCCGTCAGTTCATCTGTCCACTCCACCATCCGTCAGTCCATCTGTCCACTCCACCATTCTTCACTCCATCTGTCCACTCCACCATCCATCAGTCCATCTGTCCATTCCACCATCCGTCACTCCATCTGTCCACTCCACCATCCGTCACTCCATCTGCCCACTCCAGCATTCATCACTCCATCTGTCCACTCCACCATCCATCAGTCCATCTGTCCACTCCACCATCCGTCATTCCATCTGTCCACACCACCATCCTTCAGTCCATCTGTCCACTCCACCATCCGTCATTCCATCTGTCCACACCACCATCCGTCAGTCCATCTGTCCACTCCACCATCCGTCAGTCCATCTGTCCACTCCACCATTCGTCAGTCCATCTGTCCACTCCACCATCCGTCAGTCCATCTGTCCACTCCACCATTCGTCAGTCCATCTGTCCACTCCACCATCCGTCACTCCATCTGCCCACTCCACCATCCGTCAGTTCATCTGTCCACCCCACTTTCCGTCAGTCCATCTGTCCACTCCACCATCCGTCAATCCATCTGTCCACTCCACCATCCGTCATTCCATCTGTCCACTCTACCATCCATCAGTCCATCTGTCCACTCCACCATCCGTCATTCCATCTGTCCACTCCACCATCCATCAGTCCATCTGTCCACTCCACCATCCGTCAGTTCATCTGTCGACTCAACCATCCGTCATTCCATCTGTCCACTCCACCATCCGTCATTCCATCTGTCCACTCAACCATCCGTCATTCCATCTTTCCACTCCACCATCCGTCCGTCCATCTGTCCACTCCACCATCCGTCAGTCCATCTTTCCACTCCACCATCCGTCCGTCCATCTGTCCACTCCACCATCCGTCAGTCCATCTCTCCACTCCACCATCCGTCAGTTTATCTGTCCACTCCACCATCCGTCACTCCATCTGTCCACTCCACCATCCACCAGTCCATCTGTCCACTCCACCATCCGTCACTTCATCTGTCCATTCCACCATCCGTCACTCCATCTGTCCACTCCACCATCCGTCACTCCATCTGCCCACTCCAGCATTCATCACTCCATCTGTCCACTCCACCATCCATCAGTCCATCTGTCCACTCCACCATCCGTCAGTCCAACTGTCCACTCTACCATCCATCAGTCCATCTATCCACTCTACCATCCGTCATTCCATCTGTACACTCCACCATCCGTCATTCCATCTGTCCACTCCACCATCCGTCATTCCATCTGTCCACTCCACCACCCGTCACTCCATCTGTCCACTCCACCATTCATCATTCCATCTGTCCATTTAACCATTCATCACTCCATCTGTCCACTCCACCATCCGTCAGTCCATCTGTCCACTCCACCATCCGTCACTCCATCTGTCCACTCCACCATCCGTCAGTCCATCTGTCCACTCTACCATCCATCAGTCCATCTGTCCACTCTACCATCCGTCAGTCCATCTGTCCATTCCACCATCCGTCACTCCATCTGTCCACTCCACCATCCGTCACTCCATCTGCCCACTCCAGCATTCATCACTCCATCTGTCCACTCCACCATCCGTCACTCCATCTGTCCATTCCACCATCCGTCACTCCATCTGTCCACTCCACCATCCACTAGTCCATCTGTCCACTCCACCATCCATCAGTCCATCTGTCCAATCTACCATCCGTCATTCCATCTGTCCACTCCACCATCCGTCATTCCATCTTTCCACTCCACCATACGTCACTCCATCTGTCCACTCCACCATCCGTCACTCCATCTGTCCACTCCACCATCCGTCACTCCATCTGTCCACTCCACCATCCGTCAGTCCATCTGTCCACTCCACCATCCGTCACTTTATCTGTCCATTCCACCATCCGTTACTCCATCTGTCCACTCCACCATCCGTCACTCCATCTGCCCACTCCAGCATTCATCACTCCATCTGTCCACTCCACCATCCATCAGTCCATCTGTCCACTCCACCATCCGTCACTCCATCTGTCCACTCTACCATCCATCAGTCCATCTGTCCACTCTACTATCCGTCATTCCATCTGTCCACTCCACAATCCGTCAGTCCAATTGTCCACTCCACCATCCGTCAGTCCATCTGTCCACTCCACCATCCATCACTCCATCTGTCCATTCAACCATTCATCACTCCATCTGTCCACTCCACCATCCGTCAGTGCATCTGTCCACTCCACCATCCGTCACTCCATCTGTCCACTCCACCATCCGTCACTCCATCTGTCCATTCCACCATCCGTCACTCCATCTGTCCACTCCACCATCCACCAGTCCATCTGTCCACTCCACCATCCGTCACTTCATCTGTCCATTCCACCATCCGTCACTCCATCTGTCCACTCCACCATCCGTCACTCCATCTGCCCACTCCAGCATTCATCACTCCATCTGTCCACTCCACCATCCATCAGTCCATCTGTCCACTCCACCATCCGTCAGTCCAACTGTCCACTCTACCATCCATCAGTCCATCTATCCACTCTACCATCCGTCATTCCATCTGTACACTCCACCATCCGTCATTCCATCTGTCCACTCCACCATCCGTCATTCCATCTGTCCACTCCACCACCCGTCACTCCATCTGTCCACTCCACCATTCATCATTCCATCTGTCCATTTAACCATTCATCACTCCATCTGTCCACTCCACCATCCGTCAGTCCATCTGCCCACTCCACCATCCGTCACTCCATCTGTCCACTCCACCATCCGTCAGTCCATCTGTCCACTCTACCATCCATCAGTCCATCTGTCCACTCTACCATCCGTCAGTCCATCTGTCCATTCCACCATCCGTCACTCCATCTGTCCACTCCACCATCCGTCACTCCATCTGCCCACTCCAGCATTCATCACTCCATCTGTCCACTCCACCATCCGTCACTCCATCTGTCCATTCCACCATCCGTCACTCCATCTGTCCACTCCACCATCCACTAGTCCATCTGTCCACTCCACCATCCGTCATTCCATCTGTCCACTCCACCATACGTCACTCCATCTGTCCACTCCACCATCCGTCACTCCATCTGTCCACTCCACCATCCGTCACTCCATCTGTCCACTCCACCATCCGTCAGTCCATCTGTCCACTCCACCATCCGTCACTTTATCTGTCCATTCCACCATCCGTTACTCCATCTGTCCACTCCACCATCCGTCACTCCATCTGCCCACTCCAGCATTCATCACTCCATCTGTCCACTCCACCATCCATCAGTCCATCTGTCCACTCCACCATCGGTCACTCCATCTGTCCACTCTACCATCCATCAGTCCATCTGTCCACTCTACTATCCGTCATTCCATCTCTCCACTCCACAATCCGTCAGTCCATCTGTCCACTCCACCATCCGTCAGTCCATCTGTCCACTCCACCATCCATCACTCCATCTGTCCATTCAACCATTCATCACTCCATCTGTCCACTCCACCATCCGTCAGTGCATCTGTCCACTCCACCATCCGTCACTCCATCTGTCCACTCCACCATCCGTCACTCCATCTGTCCACTCCACCATCCGTCAATCCATCTGCCCACTCCACCATTCATTACTCCATCTGTCCACTCCACCATTCATCACTCCATCTGTCCACTCCACCATCCGTCTGTCCACTCCACCATCCGTCAGTTCATCTGTCCACAACACCATCCGTCAGTCCATCTGTCCACTCCACCATTCATCACTCCATCTGTCCACTCCACCATCCGTCACTTCATCTGTCCACTCCACCATCCGTCACTCCATCTGTCCGCTCCACCAACCGTCAGTTTATCTGTCCACTCCACCATCCGTCACTCCATCTGTCCACTCCATCATCCACCAGTCTATCTGTCCACTCCACCATCCGTCACTTCATCTCTCCATTCCACCATCCGTCACACCATCTGTCCACTCCACCATCCGTCACTCCATCTGCCCACTCCACCATCCATCACTCCATCTGCCCACTCCACCATCCATCAGTCCATCTGTCCACTCCACCATCCGTCAGTCCGTCTGTCCACTCTACCATCCACCAGTCCATCTCTCCACTCCACCATCCGTCAGTCCATCTATCCACTCCACCATACGTCACTCCATCTTTCCATTCCACCATCCGTCAGTCCATCTGTCCACTCTACCATCCATCAGTCCATCTGTCCACTATACCATCCGTCACTCCATCTGTTCACTCTACCATCCATCCGTCCATCTGTCCACTCTACCATCCGTCATTCCATCTGTCCACTCCACCATCCGTCATTCCATCTGTCCACTCCACCATCCGTCACTCCATCTGTCCACTCCACCATTCATCATTCCATCTGTCCATTTAACCATTCATCACTCCATCTCTCCACTCCACCATCCGTCAGTCCATCTGTCCACTCCACCATCCGTCACTCCATCTGTCCACTCCACGATCCGTCAGTCCATCTGTCCACTCCACCATCCGTCACTCCATCTGTCCACTCCACCATCCGTCAGTCCATCTGTCCACTCTACCATCCATCAGTCCATCTGTCCACTCTACCATCCGTCAGTCCATCTGTCCATTCCACCATCCGTCACTCCATCTGTCCACTCCACCATCCGTCACTCCATCTGCCCACTCCAGCATTCATCACTCCATCTGTCCACTCCACCATCCGTCACTCCATCTGTCCACTCCACCATCCGTCAGTCCATCTGTCCATTTCACCATCCGTCAGTCCATCTGTCCACTCCACCATCCGTCAGTCCATCTGTCCACTCCACCATCCGTCAGTCCATCTGTCCACTCCACCATCCGTCAGTCCATCTGTCCACTCTACCATCCGTCAGTCCATCTGTCCACTCCACCATCCGTCAGTCCATCTGTCCACACCACCATCCGTCACTCCATCTGTCCACTCCACCATCCGTCACTCCATCTGCCCACTCCACCATCCGTCAATCCATCTGCCCACTCCACCATTCATCACTCCATCTGTCCACACCACCATCCGTCACTCCATATGTCCACTCCACCATCCGTCACTCCATCTGTCCGCTCCACCATTCGTCACTCCATCTGTCCACTCCACCATCCGTCACTTTATCTGTCCATTCCACCATCCGTCAATCCATCTGCCCACTCCACCATTCATCACTCCACCTGTCCACTCCCCCATCCATCAGTCTATCTGTCCATTCCACCATCCGTCAATCCATCTGCCCACTCCACCATCCGTCACTCCATCTGTCCACTCCACCATCCGTCAGTTCATCTGTCCACTCCACCATCCGTCAGTCCATCTGTCCACTCCACCATTCTTCACTCCATCTGTCCACTCCACCATCCATCAGTCCATCTGTCCATTCCACCATCCGTCACTCCATCTGTCCACTCCACCATCCGTCACTCCATCTGCCCACTCCAGCATTCATCACTCCATCTGTCCACTCCACCATCCATCAGTCCATCTGTCCACTCCACCATCCGTCATTCCATCTGTCCACACCACCATCCTTCAGTCCATCTGTCCACTCCACCATCCGTCATTCCATCTGTCCACACCACCATCCGTCAGTCCATCTGTCCACTCCACCATCCGTCAGTCCATCTGTCCACTCCACCATTCGTCAGTCCATCTGTCCACTCCACCATCCGTCAGTCCATCTGTCCACTCCACCATTCGTCAGTCCATCTGTCCACTCCACCATCCTTCACTCCATCTGCCCACTCCACCATCCGTCAGTTCATCTGTCCACCCCACTTTCCGTCAGTCCATCTGTCCACTCCACCATCCGTCAATCCATCTGTCCACTCCACCATCCGTCATTCCATCTGTCCACTCTACCATCCATCAGTCCATCTGTCCACTCCACCATCCGTCATTCCATCTGTCCACTCCACCATCCATCAGTCCATCTGTCCACTCCACCATCCGTCAGTTCATCTGTCGACTCAACCATCCGTCATTCCATCTGTCCACTCCACCATCCGTCATTCCATCTGTCCACTCAACCATCCGTCATTCCATCTTTCCACTCCACCATCCGTCCGTCCATCTGTCCACTCCACCATCCGTCAGTCCATCTGTCCACTCCACCATCCGTCAGTCCATCTGTCCACTCCACCATCCGTCAGTTCATCTGTCCACTCCACCATCCGTCACTCCATCTGTCCACTCCACCATCCGTCATTCCATCTGTCCACTTCACCATCCGTCCGTCCATCTTTCCACTCCACCATCCGTCCGTCCATCTGTCCACTCCACCATCCGTCAGTCCATCTGTCCACTCCACCATCCGTCATTCCATCTGTCCACTCCACCATCCGTCAGTCCATCTGTCCACTCCACCATTCGTCAGTCCATCTGTCCACTCCACCATCCTCAGTCCATCTGTCCATTCCACCAACCGTTCGTCCATCTGTCAACTCCACCATCCGTCAGTCCATCTGTCCACTCCACCATCCGTCACTCCATCTTTCCACTCCACGATCCGTCAGTCCATCTGTCCACTCCACCATCCGTCACTCCATCTGTCCACTCCACCATCCGTCAGTCCATCTGTCCACTCTACCATCCATCAGTCCATCTGTCCACTCTACCATCCGTCAGTCCATCTGTCCATTCCACCATCCGTCACTCCATCTGTCCACTCCACCATCCGTCACTCCATCTGCCCACTCCAGCATTCATCACTCCATCTGTCCACTCCACCATCCGTCACTCCATCTGTCCACTCCACCATCCGTCAGTCCATCTGTCCATTCCACCATCCGTCAGTCCATCTGTCCACTCCACCATCCGTCAGTCCATCTGTCCACTCCACCATCCGTCAGTCCATCTGTCCACTCCACCATCCGTCAGTCCATCTGTCCACTCTACCATCCGTCAGTCCATCTTTCCACTCCACCATCCGTCAGTCCATCTGTCCACACCACCATCCGTCACTCCATCTGTCCACTCCACCATCCGTCACTCCATCTGCCCACTCCACCATCCGTCAATCCATCTGCCCACTCCACCATTCATCACTCCATCTGTCCACTCCACCATCCGTCACTCCATATGTCCACTCCACCATCCGTCACTCCATCTGTCCGCTCCACCATCCGTCACTCCATCTGTCCACTCCACCATCCGTCACTTTATCTGTCCATTCCACCATCCGTCAATCCATCTGCCCACTCCACCATTCATCACTCCACCTGTCCACTCCCCCATCCATCAGTCTATCTGTCCATTCCACCATCCGTCAATCCATCTGCCCACTCCACCATCCGTCACTCCATCTGTCCACTCCACCATCCGTCAGTTCATCTGTCCACTCCACCATCCGTCAGTCCATCTGTCCACTCCACCATTCTTCACTCCATCTGTCCACTCCACCATCCATCAGTCCATCTGTCCATTCCACCATCCGTCACTCCATCTGTCCACTCCACCATCCGTCACTCCATCTGCCCACTCCAGCATTCATCACTCCATCTGTCCACTCCACCATCCATCAGTCCATCTGTCCACTCCACCATCCGTCATTCCATCTGTCCACACCACCATCCTTCAGTCCATCTGTCCACTCCACCATCCGTCATTCCATCTGTCCACACCACCATCCGTCAGTCCATCTGTCCACTCCACCATCCGTCAGTCCATCTGTCCACTCCACCATTCGTCAGTCCATCTGTCCACTCCACCATCCGTCAGTCCATCTGTCCACTCCACCATTCGTCAGTCCATCTGTCCACTCCACCATCCGTCACTCCATCTGCCCACTCCACCATCCGTCAGTTCATCTGTCCACCCCACTTTCCGTCAGTCCATCTGTCCACTCCACCATCCGTCAATCCATCTGTCCACTCCACCATCCGTCATTCCATCTGTCCACTCTACCATCCATCAGTCCATCTGTCCACTCCACCATCCGTCATTCCATCTGTCCACTCCACCATCCATCAGTCCATCTGTCCACTCCACCATCCGTCAGTTCATCTGTCGACTCAACCATCCGTCATTCCATCTGTCCACTCCACCATCCGTCATTCCATCTGTCCACTCAACCATCCGTCATTCCATCTTTCCACTCCACCATCCGTCCGTCCATCTGTCCACTCCACCATCCGTCAGTCCATCTGTCCACTCCACCATCCGTCAGTCCATCTGTCCACTCCACCATCCGTCAGTTCATCTGTCCACTCCACCATCCGTCACTCCATCTGTCCACTCCACCATCCGTCATTCCATCTGTCCACTTCACCATCCGTCCGTCCATCTTTCCACTCCACCATCCGTCCGTCCATCTGTCCACTCCACCATCCGTCAGTCCATCTGTCCACTCCACCATCCGTCATTCCATCTGTCCACTCCACCATCCGTCAGTCCATCTGTCCACTCCACCATTCGTCAGTCCATCTGTCCACTCCACCATCCTCAGTCCATCTGTCCATTCCACCAACCGTTCGTCCATCTGTCAACTCCACCATCCGTCAGTCCATCTGTCCACTCCACCAACCGTCCGTCCATCTGTCAACTCCACCATCCGTCAGTCCATGTGTCCACTCCACCAACTGTCCGTCCATCTGTCAACACACCCATTTATCTTCACATGAAACCAAAAGCAAACTAATGACAGAACTCATTTCTGAAAGATAAATGTTTGTCTGAAT
>OZ024743.1:2137136-2159636 GCA_964016885.1 Eledone cirrhosa
CATCAACCGCATCCAGTTCTCTGGCTACAACTAAAGAGACACAATCAGAGTATACAAAGGAACCACGGGGAAGTATAAAACCCTCATAGAAATGGCCACGAAAGGAATTTGCCCATTATACAGGAGCAAATCATGGAATAGCTTAGATAGGACTAAACATAAGATAGGGAAAGCCACTTCATGGTACAACAACCAGAGATACCAGAGTGTCATGTTCGTGGATTCTACCCCTGGGGAGAAATTAGCTAACCAATGTATAAAGGCCCTAAGAAAGGCCCACTTAAAGATTAAAGTGGTAGAAAAGCCAGGAACTACCATAAAATCCCATGATCAACAAAACATACCCCCTTAAGAAAACCCACTGTACTAATAAGAAATGTGTTATATGTAAAATGAACCCCCAGATAAACTGTAAAACTAGAAATGTAGTCTATAACATAAGATGTACAGAGGGTACGTGCAGAAACATGACAACGACATACATAGGTGAGACAGCTCGTAGCATAGGTGAAAGGATAGACCAACACTGGAGGGAACTAAAAGGACAAATAAACGGTTCAGTACTATACGAACACGCCAGACAAAGACATGGGGGTTATATAGACAATATAGAAATTAAAATATTTAAACATAGAAATGACCCAACAGGTAGGCAAATCAGAGAAGCAAGTGAAATAGAGTTTAGAAGACCAACGTTAAACAGAAAAAACGAATGGAATAACAACAACCATACCCAAACAAACAATACTGACTTAAGGGAAATATAAATAAATAAATAAATATATATATACACAAGTACAATAACAACAAACACATATAAACACACACTAGTAAACAAAGATAGAATACAAAAACCAAAACACATACATTCAAACACGAACACACACACCAAACATTATACACACACGCAAACGCATGCGCAGAGACGGAGACAAGAAGAAATAAATAAATAAAATAAAAATGGCGTAGACATTACAATAGAATACAATCGGAAGGAACATAATAATAGTACCACTGATGATGTTGCAGATGTGCAACGAAAGAACTTTGATAGACTATATATATATATTTATATCTGTATTTTTAACCGTTGGTCATCAATGATAAACGTTGATTGCTAAATAAATTAACTATGGATATATAAAAGATACAGAAGCGAAAACCAACCAAACTGTGAGTGTGTTCTGTTATTATGTTTAGCAATATTATTACAATATGACCCTCTCCAAGTATAACAATATATATATATATATAATCAAGGTTTAGCAAATAAGGAAAAAGTTTCAAAATAAATTAAAAAAAATTAACTTTACTTAATATAGTTACCTTTACCGAATCGGTTTCGAATCTCAAAAATAAACGGAGTCCATACGGCCTTCGTTGCAAAGAAAGATTCTCGTCAGAAGGTTCTTTTCATTCAAAGAATATAAAATTCTTGAATTTAAATTACGAACTACCGCTATCCAAAACTGTTCCCGAGATGAGAGTAAATGAAGTGGAATCAATTTTTTCAAGGGCCGAGTGCAAAGATATATATATATATATATATATATATATATATATATATATATATATATATATATATATATATATATATACACACAGTTCAAGAGTAACCAATCTTAAAGAGAGAGATGGAGATAGGAGAGGAGATATGAGAGGAGAGATTGGTGAATTAGTTAGAAGCCATATGTTGACAATCTTTTAATAATATCTTCCTTGTGAAATTTGTGGTCTTGTTTTGCTTAACTAATGAATATATATATATATATATATATATATATATATATATATAATTAATTATTTCACTATAATTATATATATAATTAATTATATATTATAATTAATTATTTCACTATTATACCATCCTTTGTGAAACATGTTTAAGTTTTGAAGTTCGGACTGATCTGCGGAAAAAGTTTGTATTTTGAAATTTAAACGTGTCTAGGTACCAAGGCCTTTTGCCGATATGTGTTTGTGAGTATTGATTTATTATTTTTTAGATCGACACAGGCAGACTTGGAATTTGGGTGTCTTATTACTTGCGCAAATGTCTAGATGTGCACTTAGTGGTATTTGTCTCGTGGTTGGATCTCGTAATTGTTGGCGATGAACTGTCATTCTGTTTCTGAGTGTGAGTTTAGTTTGTCCTATATAATCTTCATTGCATCCTTTACATTTAATGGCATAAATTAGATTTTTTGATGAGCAAGTGAAGTGATTTTTTACAGTAAAATTTTGTCCTGATTTAAATGTATACGTGTTGCCTTCAATGAGGTGAGTGCAGGTTCCACAATTAGAGCGACCACATTTTTTGATACTTGGTTGTGGGTTTGTGGTAGGTAATTTGGCATTGGTGAGTAATGTTTTCAGTGATTTTGGTTGTCTTTTGCTTTTGATTATTTTGTGTGTTTCAAGGGCTTTTTTCATTCTTGGGTTTTGTTTTAGTAGTGGGATGTTATTGTGAATAGTGTTGTAAGCTTCCGCATTTCTTGGGTTGTGTGTTGAGATATATGATAGAATATTGGACGTACCTTGAATTTGTTTCTGTTTCCGTAATTCATCAATGCCTATTGCTTTAGCCCTTTCTATTCCATTATTTATTAGTAATAGTGGGTACTCTCTCTCAAGTAGAATTTCCTTTAATTCTTGAAGTCTTTTATTTCGCGTTTCATAATTGGAGACAATTGTGCAAATTCTTCTTGCTAGGTTAAAAGGAATGTTCGTCTTCGTGTGCTTTGGATGGTTGGAGGTGAATAGCAGATATTGTTTGGAATCTGTTGGTTTGTAGTGTATGTCAGTTTCGATATTTGTGTCTTTTTTTGTGATTAAGATGTCCAGAAATGGGAGTTGATCTTGGCTGTATTCCATTGTGAATTGGATGTGATTATTGATGCCGTTTATTAAGTTTTTGAAATCCTTCAGTTGGTCGAGTGTGTGGGACCAAAGAATGAGGCAATCATCCCAGTAGCGTTTCCAATTCTCTGATAAATATTTGTGGAAGTTCAATCCGTATTTTGATTTGGACTGTTCATATATCTGGACTTCTAAGTATGCCATGACTAAGTTGGCATAAGTTGGAGCGGCTTTTGTGCCCATCGCAGTCCCCGATATTTGCTTGTAAGTATTGCCATCGAAATCAAAAAAGTTGTTCTGTAGGATGAATTTTAATCCCTCGGTGATGAAGCTTTTTTCTATTCTGTCAGGTATCTCATTGGGATATTTCTCTAGCCAGAATCCTATTGCTTCTAGTCCGTATTGGTGTGGGATCGTTGTGTAGAGATTCACTACATCGAAAGACACAATAATAGTGTCGTTGTTGACATGTTTGGGGAGGTGGTTTAAGAGGTCCAGATCGTCTCTTACAAGGCTTGGTATGTGTTTCAGTATTGGTTTCAGTAGTATGTCTATAAAGTTGCTCAATCTGTGTGTTTCACATTGTGGGCCCGCTACAATTGGTCTTAATTTAAGGTCTGTGGGGTATTGTGTGTTCACGCAGGCTGAGGTGGATTGTTTACAGGCATCGTTGATTATTTTACATTTGTGGATCTTCGGAAGTCCGTAAAGGTTGCTGGTTTTGTATTCAAAATTTGTTAAATAATCGCGTTCCTTTTTAGTTAGGTCTTCCTGGTATCGATAAATCAGTGTGTTTAATTTGGTCATTATTTTTGATTGCTGGTAGTTTTTTACTCTTTCATAGTAATTAGCATTTTGTAAGAGAGAGAACATAGAATTTTTATATTTTTCAGCCTCCATAATGACGCGAAATTTATAATAATGGCGCGAAATTTATTATAATTATTGACAAACCAATCAAATTACTTCTCGAAAAACCTGGTTTTCGAGCCAGTTTTTCCATATAAAACAAGTAACATTTAGAGACCAACCAGATGTGAGAAAAACCACAGACCCTCCATCTCAACTCACCTTTTGAAAAGCAGAAGAACTGCGAAACCGGTAAAGGAACCAAATAAATATATATATTTTTAAAAAAATAAGACTTCAGTTGCATTTTCGATTTCATCCCTTTTTCTTTATATATATATATATATATATATATATATATATATATATATATATATATAGTCTAAAAGTAGCGAGCTTATAGGAAATATATTCGCTTTAATTCCGATTACTCACATTACTCACACAGTGAGATATGGTTTGAACCCATAAGCGAGCGAACCTGTCCCAGAGTGCTAACAAAATGTATATTTGTAATGGGGGGACGGTCGTATGTGGTTGTCCCGGACTTCGTGGTTTCTGCAAGTAATGACTGCACCGGCAAATGCAACTTGCACTTTGCCAATCACAGTGGCAGCATCGTGCATACCAGTTCTGCATTGCGTCATCAGCGGATGTAATTATTATATGGTAATTTATTTATCGACCCCGAAAGTGTGAAAGGTAAAATTGACCTTAATGTAAAAATGCAGAGGGCTTAAAGAAATACCGCGAGGTTTTCTATCCGATACTCTAACGCCCCTTTCATTAGATAGCTATTATGTATCTCGTTTAACGTGTGGTGGATTGGCAGAATTGGTAGACCATCAGACAAAATGCCATTGCGGGTATTGTTTTAGCTCTTTACATTCTGCGTTCAAATCCCACCGAGGTCAATCAACGTTGTCTTTCATCCCTCTGGAGTCGATGAAATAAAATTCCAGTCAGATACTGGGGTTGATTTAATAAATTTTACACTTCCCCCAAATGTACTATCCTCGTGCCTAAATTAGAAATCAATATATATTTTCTCCGGGGTCAAGAACAAAGTAGTATTCGAACTCAAGTGGTAAATGGACCAAATTAATATTGTAATGTACTGTTGATATTGTTTAACTCTAAATTAGTCCTGACCATGTACACCTACATTGAAAAACCCAGTCTTCAGGTCGGGCATAATGCAGACCTGCCAACCTCTAAAAACCCAAACGGGGAGAAATGAGGCAAAATGGGGAGATTTTACATAAGGAAAGCTATACCCATTTTCACAAGAGAAGACATCTCTCACTCACCTTAAAGTGGGTGGGAGATCTCTCCATTGGACGGGGAGAGTTGTCAGGTCTGCATAATGTATCTAAGACAATGTAATTTTTATGAGTCTAGAATGTGATTTGAAAAGAAATCTATTTCTATTGTTATTTCTAGTATGTCGATTGACAAAGTAGTAGCGCTTTCATAGGCTCATATTATAATGTATTTAAACCACTAGATGATACTATTCTTCAATATTGGCTAACCTTTCGAAGAGAGGCGTGATTCACACGTAACTAAAACACTTCACACTGTAGATTATTCACTCAATCATTCTTATGCATAACATGATATACGTAACCTTATAAATATTATTGATTTCTCTCATTGGTGCCAAGCTGCAATTTGTTGGTGTTGGAATGTAGCTGATCAACTGAATCAACACCAGTTTATAACTGGTACTTGTTTTATTTACATTAGCTGGGGAGATGGGTGATGAAATGCGAAATTCGAACTTAAAATGCTGCAACGCTTCGTCTTTTCTGTAACTCTGCTGTTTTAAACATCATAAGGTCACAAATTTAGACAGGCGTGGTATAGTTGATTCTATTGACTGACAGTATATTACTGATGAAGGCAGCGAATTGACAGTCGTTAGAACGTCTGATAGAATGCTTTGCTGTATTTGTTCCGGCTCTCTGCGCTCCGAGTTCAAATCCGGCCGTGGTCAACTTTGCCTTTCATCATTTCGAGGTCGATAAAAAAAATACCAGTCCAGTACTGGGAAGATTCTCTCTCTCTCTCTCTCTCTCTCTCTCTCTCTCTCTCTCTCTCTCTCTCTCTCTCTCTCTCTCTCTCTCTCCCTCTCTCTCTCTCTCTCTCTCACACTTTCTCTCTCTCTTTCTTTCTTTCTACGGAAGAAATCGTTGGCTGTGTTCAGACATGGAGAGTGCATGTGCCCTGCCAGGTTTAAAATGCCCAAAACACATTGTGTCACTACACCGCTCCTACGAGCCCATCAGGTGTCCATACATACAAAGAGATTAAAAGTGAGGTGAACAACGTTGAATCTACCTGTGAATTACGTTCAGATTACACGTGTCTGTGGAATGTTCAGCCACTTGCATGTTAATTTCACGAGCTGGGTGTTCCGTTGTTAGAACACCTGGAACGTTCGTCGTCGGAACCGACGAAGGCCCAAAACGCGCACAGAGTCAGTCACCCAAAAGACACCACACAAAAAGGGATTTATAAAGATTCTATTTCCTTGTATCAACTGCAGTAACCGTCATTTCATTACAGTCTACCTACCCCCTACCCCCGGCATTCGCGGTTCCGGTTATTCACTGAATATTCCTTAGAACCTAACTAATAATTGTTCGTGGAAACCACCGCATATTCGCGGAATCGTAAATGTCTACCGCGATTTTTTAATGGATTTTTTCGTGGCAATATATATATTTTGACGTTCATAGGCATTTTTATGGACCACGTCCAATATTCGCGGTTTTTTACTCTTCGTGGGTGCTCTAGGAACGTATACGAAAACCGAGGGACAACTGTATATTAAATACGATTAGGGCAGTGGATTGAACAGAATCGTTAGAACATTTGTTTTGGTTCTTTACGTTCTTTCAAATCCCACCGAAGTCAACGTTGTCTTTCATAAAATAAAGTACTAATCATGTACTGAGATCAATTTAATTGACCTTCCTTTCTCCCAAATTGATGGCCTTGTGGGTAAATTAAAAAATCATTATATTTAAGATAACACAAGATATTTGTGACTAGACGGGAAGAAAACGTCTAACAATTTTGTTTGTTTGAACTTTTATGCATTTCAAGAGTGATTATATTCTACATTTTTTTAACCAACCGCTTCTAACTTTTACAGAGGTGCGATATCTGAAGATATAAATATCATATATATTTCTTCCACACTTGTACTATGCTCTTCAATACCAGATTTAGGAACCTAAATTGAGGAAACTATATATAGAAGTACTGAATTCTTCCTAAACGAAATTTTGTAATTTCTTAGAATACTTTACAAACAAAACATGGATACTAAAATTAAGAACTTCATGAGAATTTTTCTTCAGTGAAGTTCATTTCATTATATTATACACTGCATACAAACAGTTCCTAGACAAATATCTTAAACCAACAGGAAAAGACATACTATATTAAATCAATAGTTTGCTAAAAGGCTAAATCAACGCTTTTAAAGATCATAAAAACTATTTTGGAAAGCAATCTGCTAATCGATGGTGAGAAAACCAGTTGTCATTATAGAAGTTCAAACGACTGACTGGAAATGCCGACGTTAATATCTCTAACTGAAGGGTTGGGGTTTTACTTTTGTTTATTAGGTTCTTTTTTGTTTTGGGGGGTGGGGGTTGTTATTTTGTTGCTTTTTTTTTGTTTTTGTCTTTTTTATTGCATCACGTGATCAAGGTTTGAAGTCTGGCCAATAGTGAAAGTAATTAATACTCATTAAGTGTATATATATATATATATATATATATATATATATATATATATATATATATATATATATATATATATATATATATATATATATGTGTGTGTGTGTGTGTGTGTGTGTGTGTGTGTGTGTGTGTTTGTTGTGTGTGTGTTTGTGTTTCTGCATAGAACAATAAAAAAAAGGCCAGAAGTCAGAGGTAGGTTGTTAATTAGTTAATTGTTTTACGATCGTTTCAGAGGGTCGATTGGTCGTGGAAGATCGATGTATTGATCAGCATGGTAGTGGATAGACTGCTACCAATTTCTAGTCGATCGAACAGGTATTTGAAGACAAGAAATAGGTAGCAGCCTAACCACTACCATCTACTCGATACATCGATGTCCACGATCAATTGACTCTCTGAAACGATCGTAAAACAATATACTAATTAACTACCTACCTCTAACTTCTATCTTTTTTTTTTCATTGTTCTATGCTCAAACACATATATGTAAATAACTCTGTTAACTCTGTACTTACGGTAAACATTAATGCAATTCAATTCAAACACTTTACGTACTTTTTCCACATAGGAATGAGGGAGTATATATATATATATATATATATATATATATATATATATATATATATATATATATATATATATATATATATATATATGCAAAGGTTTTATTTAAAATTGTTGGGTTACAACAAGTAAATATTTTATAACTGATATAAAGCACTCGACAAGTTTTTGGAGTATATATACGATATTAAACAAATGGAAACTATATTTATAAAACCATATTTATTTCATTATACATATTTCAGGGATACCATATTAAAAATATGGCATGCCTTCGTCAGATAAAATACAATATATAAACAGTTTTATAAATAATTTTGACGTACCATATTATAAGCGACCATTAAATTAGGAAGCTGTCTAATTTAATGGTCGCTTATAATATGGTACGTCAAAATTATTTATAAAACTGTTTATATATTGTATTTTATCTGACGAAGGCATGCCATATTTTTAATATGGTATCCCTGAAATATGTATAATGACATAAATATGGTTTTATAAATATAGTTTCCATTTGTTTAATATCGTATATATATATATATATATATATATATACATATATATATATATATATATATATATATATATATATAGTTATTAAAGGAGAAAATGAATTGCGTCCGTAGGCGGTATGCCGATATGAGTACTCGATGCTCGTGGGGAGCTGAGTATCAATAATAATATATGTGTGTTAACATGTAAAACTCGCGTCTAAGAGTGGTTTAGACGCGAGTTTACATGTTAACATTATATCTGAGGATGCCAGAGTCAGGATCGATCATCAATCGATCGTTCCTCGAGCTGATGTACAGTGAAACATATGTAATATGTAATTAAATATGGATATGATGCAACACCGATTCTTTGTTCCCTTATATATTATTATTGATACTCAGCTCCCCACGAGCATCGAGTACTCATATCGGCATACCGCCTACGGACGCAATTCATTTTCTCTAATAACTATATATATATATATATATATATATATATATATATATGAAAAAATGGGGAGAAGAATACTGCATGGTTGCACATGGATAACATGTTATAAAATGAGTCCCTCATCAGTGATTTACCAACGGTCATAGGTATTTCATTGCATTAAAAATCATATACTTCACGTTGGCGCAATAATAACTAAAATAAGTTATTAGGACAATTAAAACACGTAAAGCGAGTGAGACAAGTAAACAACACAGAGGAGAGCTAACCGATATATATATATATATATATAAGCAAGAAAGTAAGTGTTGGTAAAATCCAGTACTTCAGTATGCGGATAGGCTCATGTGTCCCAAGGCTCTGATACCATCAACACTATACACACAGAGCTGGCATATCTAAGAACAACTGCCTGATGAGGTCATAGCCATTCAATGGCTATCATCGAAATATATATAGCAGTAAATAAGGGATTATGAGTTCATGCAATTGACTTATGTTTCGTCACTATATATATATATATATACAGAGAGAGAGAGAGAGAGAGAGAGAGAGAGAGAGAGAGAGAGAGAGAGAGAGAGAGAGAGAGAGAGAGAGAGAGAGAGAGAGAGAGAGAGAGAGAGAGAGAGAGAGAGAGAGAGAGAGAGAGAGAGAGAGAAATGGAAAAAGTGAAATTTGAAATTTCATTTGTCACTCTTAGTACGGCTGATACTTAAATATAAGTATGTATACGTACATACTTATATGTATACAGACGTACAGTAGTATGTATATATATACATACATGCACACATATATATATATATATGTACGTATGGGTTTACTGAACATTTATTATAATGTTCGGTTTGTTTAGCCGTACAGTGTTCGGCAACCATCGTTGCCCTTTTGTTCAACTCTGACAAAGGAACGATGAACTAGTTTCTAGCTTATTAGCTATCGTCACCGTATACCTTCCTGTCAAATGATTGAACGTCTGAAAGTATATACTTTCTTTATGCATGTTAACGGCTGAGCAGCCTAATTTCATTTCTCACTTTTAGTACGGCTGATACTTAAATATAAGTATGTTTCAAACGTTCAATCGACTGACAGGAAGGTATACGGTGCTGATGACAGCTAATAAGCTAGAAACTAGTTCACTGTTCCTTTGTCAGTGTTGAACAAATGAGCAACGATGGTTGCTAGACACTGTACGGCTAATAATTTGGGCTGTTTGTTTACAAACAAACCGAACATTATAATAAATGTTCAGTAAACCCATACGTACATATATATATATGTGTGTGCATGTATGTATGTATATACATACTACTGTACGTCTGTATACATATATGCATGTACGTATACATACTTATATTTATATATATATATACATATATATATATATATATATATATATAATATATATATATATATATATATATATATATATATATATATATATATATATATATATATATATATATATATATATATATATATATGTGTGTGTGTGTGTGTGTGTGTGTGTGTGTGTGTGTGTGTGTGTGTGTATAATACTAATATTATTAATAATGATAACAGATAAATATACAAGATGAAAAGGATATTATTTTATTCTGCTAGCATGTTTCTACAAGGATGAGAGAAATAAATTCATGGGAGAAATAAAAATTGTGAAATATCTCACTCAAGCACCATTGTTAATAAATAGTAAATGTGTCTTTATTGTGATCTGAGCATTGACTCAAGAAATTTTGTCCTAAACATTAATCCTATTCAATCTTGTGTTGTCAGAGAATTAATAAAATATACAAAATTAGTAATATTAGTTTTAAAAAACATCCTTGCATCACATTTTCTTGATATCTGAAAAATAATGTACCTCAAGAAAGCGTTTAAATATAATTTAAGGACCGAAACGCTCACTAGAGGGGAGCTTTCTTCTCTGAAGAGTTCCTGCTGTCCAGCTCTCCTGAGAGTTTCTTACCACTTGAAAGCAGAGGCAGTTCCAACCAAATCTTGTTGAGGAGGAACAGAATCACAGAATCCACATACGGTTTAAAAGAACAAAAGTCTCCGATACCCAAGTAGCTAAAAACTGTCAGTAGAAGGGGCACCTAGGACTCGTGACCTGGGTGCGGCCCTGGTCCTTTAGAGTGTAAGCAGTTAAGAGGCGAAACACTTGTATGTGATGGAGGTGGTATCTTCTCTGAAAACCTTCGTTATCCAGCTCTCTCAAGAGTTTCTTAATACCTCAACTATTTGCCTTTAGTGAAAATGAAAGTTAGGGTTAGTTGTTACCGTGATGAAATAAGATGGCTTTCCCGTGTGTCGAACCACAGTCATCGAATTCTGAAAGCACTCACTGTAGAAGCGAGGGAAACCATAGATTGAAGGAAGAAGAACAATTCTCCGGCCTGCATTTACTGAATCTCCTTCAGCCACAGCATCATACAAACCCTCATACTTTTCAGCTCGTATCATGTTACGGGCCCATTTGAGGCGACAATGTTCTATTTTTGCCTGGGCATCTACAGCATATTGCTGCATCAGCCGCCTGCTCTTCATGATAATGTTACAGTTACCTTGCCTAACCTGAAACCGATAACAGTAGAAATCAGTGGGTGTGAGTATCTGGTTGTTGTCAATCCTTTTCAAACCATCCTGAAACCCATCATTCCCCCAAGGAAACAGCATCACGTAATGCAGAGGATCATAAGAACGGTGCAACTGATGAATCCTCTGAAGACCACCATCTCTTTTATGAATGATGACATCCAAAAGACTTAATGCTGTATCAGGTTGGATAACAGCAATCTCAGATGCCATGGGAAGATTATATGTACGACAATGAAAATCAGTGGGTTTTACTTTGTCAGCATGTAGGACAATATTCACATTTTAAGAGACTGGCATTCCAGTGACTGCCTTGAAGCTTCTTATATAGGTGTTGCAGTAGTGCAAGTTTTTTTTCAGGTCCTGCAGAACAGCAGCATCTAAATTAGCATGGTGCAAGCGGTTCTGAAGCTCATGGTCTGTATCATAGAAGTAAAGCTGCGCAAACTTTGGTGAAGCATCACTTGGAAGTAGTGATCCAATAATATGACAAATCTTACCTTGGATCTTAAATGTGGGACTAAATCCTGGTGCTTTAATCTCTTTGCAACCAATTGAAGCTAAGGCAAGCACATTGTTATATGCCCGTATCTTATGGAGAAAATAATTTCCTGCTTGAGTGATAGCGAAATATTTCAGTATATTTGGTGGAGGAGGAGGAAATTGAGGGAGTTTCCTTTTTCCCTGGAAGCAACACAAAGATTTGAGTTCATGTGACCAGAGAAGAGACTCCCTGCATTATGTTGTGGCATTATGGAAAGAACAGTTTGCTCTTGGAAAGGTTCCTCTGTAGGATTCTTTGCCAGACCTTCAATAGACCTGTTCCTTCCTCTCTGAACGTTTGGTGTATTTGTTACAAGTTGTTGTTAGTGTGTTAACTGAATTACATTTGTAGAAATTTGTTGGGATGTTGTAGAGCGATTATTGTTTGATTGATTTGCCCTCATCTCTCTTTGTCGTTGTGCGTCTGTTGCCATTCGTTGGGATTTAGATGTTCACTTTCTGTCATGTATGTATAAATATATGTTATCTCTACGGTGAAATCTTAGAAATAAATATATGTTAAAACAAAAATATAAATATAAATATATATATATATATATATATATATATATATATATATATATATATATATATATATATATATATATATATATATATATATATATATCTTTGAAATAAATGTATTTTTGAAATAAATGAGAAACGGAATATTATAAACGTTATGAAAGAACGACGTATGATCGTCTGCTATTCCATACAACATATATATATAGAGAGAGTAGTATGAGGTAATTATAACAACAGTGGTAGCAGCAAAATGCGTATCAAAACAATATGTCACAGTCATTCTATCTATCCGTATCTCTCTCTTCATATACTCACACACAATATCTCTCGCTGTCACAGTCACTCTATCTGTATGAGAGAGTGTAGTATGAGGTAGTCATATCAACAGTGGTAGCAGCAAAACGCGTATGAAAACAATATATATATATATATATATATATATATATATATATATATATATATATATATATATATATATATATATATATATATATATATATATATATATATATGAGAGACGTAAGATAAGAAAATTATAAAATTATAAAAAAATTATAAAATTGACTTACTTACTAAAATATCACTTCCAACTAATTAGTTTCTGGAATGGAGTAAATATATTTTCCGAAGAACATATAGAAAAGCATTCCGTCGTCAGGAAAGTCTATTTTCGTGTAAGTTACCAGGCATAGCGAGGACTCTGGAAACTTATTAAAAAAATAATTCAGTGGAAAGGAAATCCTAGCCATTGAGAAAATCACTGCCTCTACGTCTGTGGCAAATTCAAAAACAATCAATCACGTGACATCGAGGTCAATCAGTGGAAAGCGAGTTGTTAATAAGACAGCAGCCTGCCTACTACTATAGCAGCAGTCATGGCCAATATTGCTCGACAAATGAAATATATATACATACAATATTTTGAAAAGCTAACACACCAGAGAGAGATACAGTGCGCTATAAATAAAACAGGGAAAAACCACCAGTGTATGGAATCTATAACCTATGAAAGGCAGAGTAGACACGATAATTAAAAATATAAATTAAAACGTAAATAAATACCTCTATAACTATATAACACACGTACAAATCCAAAGGGATCTGTTTCTCCAGTAAGTTGTTGACAGAAATGAAATAACCCCGGTTCGTCAGCGTGTGTAAGGCTATACATTTCAGACAACACTAAGAGAATTTTAAAGTGACTTTCCAGCTACACGTGGGAGAGAGAAGTCACAGCGTGTTTAAGGGCAATGAACCAGTGGCCTCTGAGGGACGAGCTGCTAGAAAGGGTAGCCAGAAACCACTCAGAGAAGTGTGCTCAACCAAACAGAGAGAGAGGGAAATATCACGATAGATTAACGGAACCATAGACTCTCGCCATTCCCATATATATATATATATATATATATATATATATATATATATATATATATACTGTATAAGTAGAAAGGAAAAGAAAATGGTGACACTCAGTGCTATTTTTCTGTATTCCCGTATTTTGATTTGGGATCTATGGACAGTCATGCGTTGGCGGAGGCTGTTTTTAGTCTGGCCTATGTATTGTTCTCGACAACCTGAGCAAGTTAATACATATATTAGGTTTTCTGATGCGCATGTGAAATTGTGTTTTACTATAAAACGTTGTCCTTGTTTGAAGTAGAATTCCGAACACTCTATTAGGTTGATGCAGTACTTTGGCATGTGTTAGGATGTTTTTCATTGACTTAGATTGTCTTTTGCTCTTTATGATATCGTGTGTTCGAAGGATTTGGTTCATTCTATGGTCCTTTTTCAATACAGGGATGTTCTGGAGGATGGTGTCAAAGGCCTCATTGTTGAGGGTGTTGTGTGTGGAGATGTATGGAAGAGCTTTTAGTTTCGCTTGGTTAATTTTAGGGTGTCTAAGGTCCTGGGTACTGAGTTTTAGAGCACGTAGGATTCCATTGTCAATTAGTGATGCAGGGTAGTCCCTGCTTATGAGTGTGTCCTTTAGTTCTTGTAGACGTAAGTAACGGGTGTTTTTATTGGAGACTATAGTACAGATTCTCTTGGCTAAGTTGTAGGGAATATTAATTTTAACTTGTCTAGGGTGGCATGAATTGAAAGGAAGATATTGCTTGGAGTCTGTGGGCTTGTAGTATATGTCTGTTTCTATTTTTTGTTATGAATCTTAATGAGAATGTCGAGGAAGGGAAGTTGTTGATGGCTGTATTCCATTGTAAAATTAATATTCGTGTTGAGCCCATTTATAAGGGTGTGAAATTCTTTAAGTTTCTCGATGTTTTCGTGCCAAAGGATGAAGCAGTCATCTAGATATCTCTTCCAGTTCGTTTCCAGGTATCTCATGACTAGGTTAGCATAAGTGGGGGCCGTTTTCGTTCCCATAACGGTCCCAGATGTCTGCCTATAGAATTTGTTATTGAAAACGAAGTAATTATTCTCCAAAATAAATTTGAGTCCTTCTATCACGAATTCTTTTTTGATGCGTTGTGGGAGTTCATTGTGGTAATTATCCAGCCAGAATTGGATAGCTTCTATTCCTAGGTTGTGGGGGATGTTGGAGTATAGGTTGACTACATCGAGCGTCACTAGCAGGGTTTGTTCAGTAAGGGGTATATTAGGGAGGCGGTTGAGCATTTGAGCATTGTTGTTATGACAATACTATACATCATTTCACCGCTTTTGTTATTGATGTTATTGATATTCTTTTGAGAGAATCGTTTTTGCAAATGACTGAAAATATCGAATAAGGTACGCCATTTTTAACAGAACCACAAAAATACTGGTCCATTCACACACACACACACACACACACACACACAAACATACACACATACACACACATGCATGTGCACACACTTCTCCGTATGAGACAAGAGCTGAAAAATATGTTTCAATATGTTAAAATACCCCCCCCCCCCACACACACACACATTCCTACTGACAGATTCATTTCCATTATCACAACAATGAACCACTTTGCTACACACACACACACACACACACACACACACATATATATATATATATATATATATATATATATATATATATATATATATATATATATATGTCTTCATAGACACCGGAACTGTTGACCTATCAACATGACTGCAACTGAATCAAGCGGAAAAGGACACTCTTCGACAAACCTACATTTGGCGCGAAACCAGCTCGCGCTAAAATCAATTTAAACATTCACGTGATTTCTACCGACCAATCAAAATTGTTTTGACTACAAGAATTTTTGCAACACGAATTGGCGCGAAATTTATAGTGCTTATTCACGTGACATTCAACAACCAACCAAATCTTAATACATTCCAAGCCACTTTTTTCATATAAAACAGGAAGAATTTCCAAAACTGATCAGATTAGAGCAAAAATCACGAGCACTCTATTTAAAAATTATTTTTGAAAAGCATTAGAACGTCAGATAGAATGCTTTATGGCATTCGTTCCGGCTCTTTGCACTCTGAGTTCAAATCCCACCGTGGTCAGTTTTGCCTTTCATCCTTTGGAGGTCGATAAAAAAAGTACCAGTCTAGTACTGGGATCGATTCTTCCTCTATATATCTTTCTCATTTTCCTCTCTCTCACTTTCTATCTAATAATTGAAGAGGTAAAACAGATTTGATAAGTGGTACTAATATATACACAATATTTGTAAACAATACCTGGAATATCGCCATTAATAACTGTTTCTACTTTAGGCACAAGGCCAACAATTACCCAGTACATTACTGGTACTTTATCACCATCCATTAATAACACAAGCCACCAAGGTACTGTTTATAACAAATTCTAGATGAAATAATTAATATCTATCCAAAGTTATATTTTAATAACGACAGTCTATAAATGAAATAATTAAATCTTTTTACGTTATTGAAATTAGAACAATCATTAATAGGCATAAATTAAGAAACTTATTTATTTTGAGTGTACGGAGAGAAAGAAATGCTGGAAATATTTGGAGGAGGAGATAGGAACATCAATGGTATCGACATTCCAGATTCCCTAATAATTTCAAAAAGGTATTACTTAAATGGGAATGTATATATAGATAGTGAACATAAATATAAGCTATATTATTCAGTGCTTTGCGTGGGGAAGCTTATAATGACAATATGGAGGATAAACGAAGATAAACCTTTACAAGTCATAATAGGGTGATCTATATAATATTTATTAAATAAGATGCTAGCTTTTAATCAATAAGATTTATCATTTATTTTGTAGTTATAAATTAATATTGTATTTAGAATCACATCATAATTCCTGTATATTAAAATATATACTAAACAAGTTAAACCTATGTTAATCAAAAGTATAATGAATTTGCTTTACTTAAGAAGTTATTCGTGCAATTGCATTCGATTTCTATAACTAGACTTCAAATAAACGATTAATCTTATAACAAATATTTTTGTGTGAGCAATCAGATAATTAGAAAGTGAAACTTAGAATTCAATACTAATTACGTATGACCAAGGAATAGAAATATTTACTATGGCCTCAAATTTCAAAATTCAAAAGGAAAATCTTTTGAAATAACTTAATCCTAAAAATGGGGAATCAATTCTAGAGAATTTAAAGATAGAGAAACTATTCCTCAAATGAAAAAAAAATGTATATTTATATAGGATCATACACCATTCTAGAGAAATAGTCTATGTGGGTAAAAGAAAAAAAAACTTCTTGTTTGCCATTCAAATATTTTGAATCTGACGTAGTTATTTCTAGGGCCTCGGTTGTTTTTCGTTACAAATACCCATGTACAACTTTTTCAGTGAACTGATTCATTTTCTTATTTTCTTCGAGTCTTCTAATATTCCTGGGAGAGATATTTGAATCAGCTTTTATTTTATATCTCTCTTTTAGATCAGAGGCTACCCTAACAATATTATTATATTCATAAACCTGGGTGAGGTGGCTGCTGACATTTTACTTTTGTTGAGAATGTTGCTTCAGTGGTATTATCCGAGTTTCCTATGATACTGAAATGGATTACGTGAGAAATATAGCCTATCCACATCACCATTGATGTTAATGTTTCCAGTAACGTTGAGCAACTTACGAGTCCTTACATGCCTCTCGTTTAGTTCTTGCAATGACCAGTTCAGTAGGACAATTGTTGGTGTTAGGATGGGTACAGCAAAAGTAATATAGGCAATATGCTTGTTGTACACTGAAAGTGCTGATGACTATATTCTCTTTACCCTCCTGATGTATTCATTACTCATCCTCTCTTTATTCATGAGTCCATCATATCTGACAGCCTCATCCTCTCCAATATACCTGCAAGAACAGCTTGAGGTACCCACGGTAAAATTTGTACAGGATTTTCTCGCGGGCTATTGGGCGGTAACGTTTAACAACAGTGAGTTGACTCTTTTGGGGGATGAAGAGATTAGTGGCAGTTGATAACCAGTGTGGTAGTTCTTGTGTGCTTTTGATACTTTCTCTATACAACCGTATGAGATCTCACTGATAAAAGGTGAAATTCTTCAGCCAGTAACCTGTTATGACATCTGGGCCTGGGGATTTCCTGTTTCACATTTTTGTAGAGGTGTTTCCAGTATTGCACCGTCTATTTCACATTGCTTTTGTTGGACATGTTGTCAGTAGTCCTGCTCCATTTATTTTAGCTATACAGCTTGCTTGTTGAATTCCTTCTGTTTCCTATACAAATCTTCAATAGTTCTCAACCTGATCTTTTCTGGGGGAGTCTTTTACTGAGATTGAGTCTTTCTCATTGAAGCTACGGTAGCTGACAAATAATCTGTTAAGCATTTACTGTTTATACGCTGGAAATTTATATATTAGTCTTTCAGCTGTAGCTGTGAGTTGTTGTTT
Source organism: Eledone cirrhosa (assembly GCA_964016885.1). NCBI lineage: Eukaryota > Metazoa > Mollusca > Cephalopoda > Octopoda > Eledonidae > Eledone > Eledone cirrhosa. Next base: position 2,155,646 of record OZ024743.1, read on the forward strand.
CAGCTGTTGTAGCTTGGAGTTTAGGGTTTTAGATCCTGTGTCTTCAAATCACTTTTTTTTTGGGGGGGGGGGGGGTGCTTTGTTTATTTCTTGTTGTTTTTTGTTGTTGTTGTTGTTTGTTTGTTGGGGGAGGGGAGTAAGGTCTTCTTGGTGTCATGCGAAATTGTTCTCTGTGTTACATTTCATAACTACAACGATCTGTGCGATACTTCTACTTCTTCGCAGGAACAAAATTGAATTTTTTTCTATTTTTCTATTTGTATCTCAATTGCGGAGCTTCAGCTCTATACGAAATGCTAGCAATGTAATAGCTAAGACATATACCAACGGTTAATGGTTTCGTAGGTTGTTTTCATACCTCTGGACTGTGTGGCCGTCAGGTATTTGTCTACTATTTCGTTTACTACCTCCAATTCTAATTTAATGAGTTCTTTACTTATACTGGTGTCGTATGTCCTGTCATTCAAATTTAGGTTGTAGACCTGTTGAAACATATCATCCCAGATCACTTGTAATGTATACACAAGGTATTGATGTTCTTCGGTTTGTACAGGAGAGGTATGGATTTCAGCTAAATTGTTGGTGTGTTATTTGCTGCTAGATTTAGCTGACCATTCAGTTTTTCCGTCAGTGGAAGTGAGATGATTATCTTCAATGGCTGTCTTTGTATTTCCAGTCTGCTTTGAATCAGAAAATTCCGTTATGTATGTATGTATGTATGTATGTATGTATGTATGTATGTATGTATGTATGTATGTATGTATGTATGTATGTATGTATGTATGTGTGTATGTGTGTATGTGTGTATGTATGTATGTATGTATGTATGCAGGAGAATAAAGATGAGCAGATGGGCTTCCAACATTTTCGACGATGATTGTTCCAATTGTTCGATCAAAGGGATAGCCGACTCGTGAAATTGATGTGTATGTGGCTGCTCATTCCACAGGCACGTGTACCCATAACGTAATTCTCAATGAGATTCAGCATAACAGTGTGTGACAAGGGTAGCCCGTTATATTACAGGTCTTCGCAGCGCAGACACTCAACATATATATGTATACAGGTATGTGGTATATATATATATATATATATATATATATATATATATATATATATATATATATATATGAAAATAGAGGAAATTAATGTAAGCAAAAAGCCGACAATGATTCAGACATATAAGTGACTATAACATAAAGATGAAAAATTCTTAACGTAAGATATGGGATAAATAATTCAATCTTAATTCAAAACAAGTCAAGAAAAGTTTTATCCTCAGACTTTGTGTAAGCTGAGGGAAAAAACCAATACAATCTTAACTCAAAATAAAATCAAGAAGAAATACTTAACCGTCAATTTGGGGAAATCTACAAATGCACTATATAGTCTTAAAAGACTATTTCACGAAACTTTTCAGTGAGGTTAGTCACGGTTAGAATCGTTCATCAGTAGTACTCAACACGTTAACTAAATAACACTGCTAAGATGCCAGAGGGTAATTTAAAAGCAGGCAAGTGAACAGCATGTTGAATTGAAATAACAAAACACACGTGGACACAGGCTAGTGATGCCGGGATGAAACGAAAATCTGTTTACAAGAAACAGCAGTCAAAACATTCCGAAAAAAATCAACAAAAAAATGGAGTTCAGCATGATGCAATTCCATTCAAGCACTCAATGTACTTTTTCCACATAGGAGTGACGGAGTATATATAGAATAAGAAAAAGCGAAGTAGTTTCATGTATATATACATACTTATATGTACGTATACATACTTGTATGTACGTATACATAGTTATATATATATGTATATATATATATATATGTATATATATATATATATATATATATATATATATATATATATATATATATATATATATATATATATATATATATATATATATATATATGTGTGTATATATAGGGTGTGTGTATATATATATATATATATGTATATATATATATATCGTTTCTGAATTTGTTTAGCAAGATTCTTTATCTGAAATCGTGTGTTGAAACCGATATTGTTATACTTTGGGAGGGTCATGTTGCCAATAAGAAACACACGCACCAGTTGCTTTCACTTCAATTTATTATAATAAATTTATAAATTTAGGAATTTACAAATTTCTGGTTGGTTGGTTGGTTCCACAACCAGATAGTTGTTTATATATTGTCAAAGTTCTTTCGTCACACATTCTGTGACCTCTTCAGTGACTGGGGATTCTTTTCTTTGTTTTTGTGCCCCTCCTTTGTTCTGTCCTACGCCATTTTGTTTCTGTGTGTGTGTGTTGTGTGCTCAGTCTGCGCATGCGCCACATCCGGGTGTCTGTGTGTGTTTATATTTGTTTATTTATTTGTTTATTTACATGTTACCGGTTGGTTGTTTGTTCTATGTGTGTGTGTGTTTTCATTTTGTCCTTAATTGTAAATTGTGATGTTGCTGTTCCACTCATATTTTCTATTTAATTTTGGTTGTAATTCTTTTATGTTTATTGCCTCTGTGATTTGTCTAAACATTGCGTCTTTTCTGTGTGTAGATTCTATTTTTATTTCTATGTTCTCTAATTTACCCTTATGTTCTATTTTAGCATGTTGGTAGAGTACAGATGATTCTTTACTATCTTGAAGGTCTCGCCAGTGTTCATTTATCCGTTCCCCTACACTACGAGCTGTCTCACCTATGTACACTATATTTTTGTCTCTACATTGTCCTTCAGTACATCTTATGCTATACACTACATTTCTAGTTTTACAGTTAATATGGGGGCTTATTTTACAGGTTATACATTTCTTATCTATACAGGGGGGTCTTTGGAAAGGGTATGTCTTGCTAATAAGTGTTTTTACGGAGGTACCTGGTCTTTCTACTATCTTAATATTGAGTTTATGTTTAGCTAGGGCCCTTCTAAATTTGTAAGCTAATTCACCTCTAGGGGTTGTATCGATGAACATTACACTCTGGTATTTATTGCTATCATACCATGAGTTTATTCTATTAGCCTTATTCCTAGTTCTTTCTATTCTATTCCAAAATTTGCTCCTATACAAGGGGCAGGTCCCATTTGTGTCATTATTTACCATTTTCCCATTTGGTTCTGGCTCCTCTATACACTCTGATTCTATCTCTCTGATTGTAACCAGAGAACTGCATACGGTGGATGAAGTGTTGTATGTATCTCTCTAGTTCTTCGGGGTTGCACATGCGGGACACGTTTCTCATCACCCGTACCAAATCCGCAATCAGTATGTTGATTTTGGTATGGTCCGAAACAGCCGAGTTTCAGTGGATCAGATGTTTGGAAGTCATGGGTTTGGCATAATGGGAATGGAGGATTTGTTTTTTGTTATTAATGGTATCTAACCAGAGCTCTGTGTCTAGTACAAGTAATCGATGGTTTGGGTGGTTACTTGGGTAGTCTATAGTAACTCTAATACTCTGGTGGATGGAGTTAGCTATTTGCTGGATGCTTTCCATTGTGTTTTTCTCTAGTTCCTGACTGTTCTCTAGTGGGGGTGTCTTAACTACGATGTTTATATCGTCAACGTAGCGGGAGTACATTATCAGGGTTAAGGGGTCTTCTAATTGTTCTTTAAGTTTAAGTTTAAGTCTACTGTCCCACCATACCATGAATAAGTTAGCTACATCGCCTGCAATTCTAACACCAATGGCTGCTCCTTCCTCTTGGGCATATGTTTTTCCATTAAATTTTAACATATGTTCCTTAAGGGTTAGTTTTATGCTGGCCCCTACCACATGTGCAATCATTTTCTTCAGTTCATCGTGGTTTTCGGGTGTCCGTATGGCTCTGGTCCATCCGTTCCATCTATCTGTGTGGGTTTTCTTGGTCATTGAGGTAATGGTAGGTGCTCTGCCTCTTGCTGGTCTTGTAGGGCACAGGTTGCTAAGGTCATATGTGTCTAGGTAATTATTACTATAGGTAAGTTTAAGTAGGAGTCCCAGCTCACTGGTATCAATCCCAC
>OZ024743.1:2164636-2237136 GCA_964016885.1 Eledone cirrhosa
CAGGAGTATAAACAAAATAGACGAATTAGAGTTTTTTCTCATTTAATTTTAATATATAATGTTGCTTCTTTGAGAGATTTCTTTCATTGAGATGTTTGGGTATTAGTGACTAATTAACCTTTAATTAATATTAAACTGCTCCAAGATTTGTCGAGCTGTACCAGACGGTCTTTAGGTTGCTATTTCTAGTGACATTATAGGCCTGTCAAGTAATCGTAATATCTTAAGAGATTTGGGAACATAACACTACACGTGCTATTGTTCAAATCCCGCCGAGGTTAACTTTGCCTTTCATCCTTACGGGGTCGATAAAATAAAGTACCAGTAATGTACTGGGTAATTGCTGGCCTTGTGCCTAAAGTAGAAACAATTATTTCACCATACTGTCTCGGCTTTGGAAACAGTGTGTATTATATCTTGTTCCATTTCTCTTAGGCTTGAAGATGCTGGCGTTTTGTCGGAGGATTGGAAGAAAGTGTTGTATGGTTGATGTAGAGAGAGGCGGAGAGTTTGGTGGTAATGAATAGAGTGAGAGGATTGATAGAGATAGGTATTGATAAATATAGAGAGGGGAAGAGTTTGTGTTTATTGATATAGAGAGGGGGAATACCGTGTAGTAGATATAGAGAGGGGGAGAATTTGTTGTTTTTTTTCATATACAGAGAGGGATAATGGGAGAGTGCCGTGTAGTAGATATAGAGAGGGTGAGAGTTTAGGGGTGATTGATATCCAGGGGGGGGGGGGGGGATTGGGAATGATAAGTGTAGATATTTATAGAGAGTAAGAGAATGTATTAGTCTTAGATATAGAGAGTGGGAAAAGAGAGGCGGTGTCGTGGAAGATATAGAGAGGGGTAGAGTTTGGTTTTAGTAGATACAGAGAGGGGGATTAAAAGAGAATATTGTGTGATAGACATAGAAAAGGGGAGAGTTTGATGGCACTCTCGAGACCTAAATAATAGGAGGGGGGACTTAGAAAATCAGTAATTGTATAGTGTACGTTCGTAAATATGGGATTTCTTGTAATGTTCTTCTTTTGTCATATATAATGTGTTTTTAATTTAAAATAAAATCATCATTAGATTCTCCAGCTACTGTATCAATATGAATCACTTACAATAACATTTCGCCGGAGACAGAGTAACAAAATTTAATAAGCGGGTGGAGGGGGGGGGGGATAAAAACCGGGGTTGGGGAATCTGACAAATTAATAAGCAGGGTGTGGGGACGATTATTCAAGACCTGGGAGTACGTGAATTATTAACGGACGTAAGAATGAAAACTCAATACCGATGTAGAGTTTAAATATTCATTTATTATGGCCAAGCTTTGTTACTCTGGAGTCTCACCTGAGTACTCACCAAACAGCTGATCCTGTGAGTGCGCAGGTGAAACTTTAGAGTAACAAAGCTCACCAATAGCCATGATAAATTAATGTGTATATATATATATATATATATATATATATATATATATATATATATTTTGAGTTTATGTTGGTTGTATACCAACACCTCAGTATGCAGGCTGGAGCACTCGACGAAGTGCGCAGGTTGGTTTGGTTACTCCGGAGTAGTGTAAAATAAAGTTAAATAAAAGTCAAATGATTAAAATTTAGCTTCGTTTATTACTGCTATATATATTTCAGTGACAGCCATCTTTGGCTGTGACCTCTTCAGGCAGTTTGAATTAGTATGGTATAGACAAGTACATATGTTGTTTAGGTGTATGATATTGTCAATACTCTGATATGCCCAGTTCCTTGTTGGGTTGTTAATTCACTGGGGAACTGGAGTTCCCCAGTGAATTAACAACTCCAGTTCCCCAGTGAATTAACAACCCAACAAGGAACTGGGCATATCAGAGTATTGACAATATCATACACCTGACAATATCATCACTGGGGAACTGGAGTTCCCCAGTGAATTAACAACTCCAGTTCCCCAGTGAATTAACAACCCAACAAGGAACTGGGCATATCAGAGTATTGACAATATCATACACCTAAACAACATATGTACTTGTCTATACCATACTAATTCAAACTGCCTGAAGAGGTCACAGCCAAAGATGGCTGTCACTGAAATATATATAGCAGTAATAAACGAAGCTAAATTTTAATCATTTGACTTTTATTTAACTTTATTTTATATATATATATATATATACATATATATATATATATACATATATATATATATATATATATATATATATATATATATATATATATATATATATATATATATATATATATGTATATATATATATATATATGTATATATATATATATATATATAGTAATAATAATAAAATTGAAGACTAAAATCCAAAGAGGGCTCGATAAGGAAAATATATATCAAATATATAAGAACCGTAGAGCAAATATTTATTAAAATAACAGATTAAAGTTTAAGCAAAGAATCGCTGCTTTCACCCTTAACGGGATCTTCTGAAACTAACCTTCAGTTTCAGAAGATCCCGTTAAGGGTGAAAGCAGCGATTCTTTGCTTAAACTTTAATCTGTTATTTTAATAAATATATATATATATATATATATATATATATATATATATTAGAAAGTGAGGTTTTTTTTACAAAATGAAAAATAACCGAGGTGTCCTACACGAGTGAAAGTATAAGGAAAAAAGATAAAATCGAAAATGCAACTGGAGTCTTATTTAAAAAAATATATATATATTTATTTGGTTCGTTTGGTTCCTTGAGATAGAGGGTCTGTGGTTTTTTTCTCAAGGAACCAAACGAACCAAATAAATATATATATATTTTTTTAAATAAGACTCCAGTTGCATTTTCGATTTTATCTTTTTTCCTTATATATATATGTGTGTGTGTGTGTGTGTGTGTGTGTGTGTGTGTGTGTGTGTGTGTGTGTGTGTGTGTGTGTGTGTGTGTGTGTGTATGTGTGCGCGCGCGTGTGTGTAGGTCATGAATAAATTGGGTATAATACGAGTTTCTTACTAAATGCTAACAAGCTCGATATATTAACCCCTAAGGAAAGGCACAGAGCATATTTTTTTTTATTATATATATATAGTGGCGGTGGAACTGGGGGGGGGGGGGTATCCACCCCAACCTCAACCCCCTTCTAATAATTATATTTTCTCATAAAACTACCTAAACACACATCTAAATGGATATGTGCTACAATTTATGTACATGTTATATTTATCACATTTCGAAGTTTTCTGACCATTTAGAGTGCAAAGAGCTAAACTAATCACTGCAAATAAATAGTCCAAATTTACATTTCCCCACCACTACCACTACTCCCTAATTTAAAAATGCTTCCAAAGAGCTAAACTAATCACTGCAAATAAATAGTCCAAATTTACATTTCCCCACCACTACCACTACTCCCTAATTTAAAAATGCTTCCAAAGAGCTAAACTAATCACTGCAAATAAATAGTCCAAATTTACATTTCCCCACCACTACCACTACTCCCTAATTTAGAAATGCTTCCACCGAGCCTAGTATTCCTGTTTATATGTGTTCATGTGTATAATATATTTTTTCTGTTTTTCTGTGTATTTATTAATATATATGAACGTATGTTTATAATTCTAACGCTTTCGGAAGAGTTATTTTCCCTTGTATTAAATTTTAATATTCAAATAATCTTCACCAAGCGTTTATAGAACAACGTTTTTTCTTCAATAGCAATTATATTTCTCTTTGTTTCTGAAGATGTCTCTGAAATATTAAACATTTCTCTCAATGAGATGTCATATCTTCCTTATTTTAAACAGTATAGCATGGTGTATAAACATATTTTGATGACATATATTATCCGTAGTATTATAAATCACTTGAGAGATGTATTGCTTTTTCTTCTTCGCCCATTTATTCTTGAGAGTGTCTTTCCAGCGGGTCCTGTCAGAAGCAACTGTGTGCAATTGTTTCCTCTGAATCCGCAAGCGATATCAGCCGAGCTCATGGATGCTATTCAATCGTCTTGCTCGGTGTCTACTCTTGGGCCTCTTACCAGTTGGTTTTGCCCGTAAAATCTGTCAAGCGATTCTTTCCAGAGACATTCTAACCACATGCCTATAGTACCGGAGCTGTGATCTCTCAATTTGGAGAAGTAGCGACTCTACCTGGAGCGACTCTCTAATCTCCGAGATACTCACTCTATCGAGTTACTTTATTCCAAAGGCCCTTCGGAGGAACCCCGTTTCAGCCGCTTATATTCGCGATCATATTCTTTCAGTCATTACTAAAATTTCATGACCACAGGTAAGGGTTGGCACGAATAGCAAATTGAAGATGGCGAGTTTGGCTTTTATATCTACCTCCCTTCTTCTGATTATCAAATGCTGAAGCTGGCACATTACTGCACCACCTCCTGCAATTCTTGTACTTAATTCAGGCTCATTAACACGACCCTCAGTGAAACTCTATTCGCTTGTAGAGTGCACTACACAAGCTTTCTTGAGAGGACGAGTGTCTAAGTTTTCGCAGCATTGATTTTAATCCCAGTCGTGCAGCACTCGGCATCAAACCTATCAAGTGTATATCCGGGATCGCCGTTAAGTAATACTGTGTCGTCAGCAAATCCAAGCCGATTGATCCTATACCTGCAGGTCGTGATATCACCTCCGACTCAGCTGCGGATGTCAATCCTCTTCATGAAGATTATGAACAGGAGAGGTGACAGGAGGCACCTTAGGATTCCGACTCCCCCATTAAATAGTTTCGATTTAGCAACATTTGTACTCGAACATTCGTATAGAGACATTAGGGCAACAAGAAACTGTCCATCGATCCCATACTCCTGCAGAACCTGCCACAGCAGGTCCCGTGGAACGCGGTCCTATACGCCTTCTCTGGGTCTACAAAGTAAGAATACACCTCTTGGCAATACTCCTATGATTTCTCAAAGACCTACCACATTGTGAATATGTGGTCGGCTGTGCTGCGTCCAGGGCGTAAGCCACACTGTTCATCAGCTAGCTTGGACTTGACAATCTCCCTACATCTCTTTACCAGACACTAAGCATAGACTTTACCGGGGAGGCTTAACAAGGTGATCCCCCTATAATTGAAGTAATCTCTCTTGATTCCCTTTTTGAAAATTGAGATTATCACTGCCGATTGCCATTGCTTAGGTGCCTTTCCAGAGATTCAACCGACCCGGCACACACGAGTCAGCCAGAGAACACCTTCTCTATTTAAGGCTTTTAACATCTCGAGCCGATTTTCATCCTCCTCAGCGGCCTTACCATATTTCAGCTCTTTAATTTCTCTTATGGCCTCAGCCTCCGAAAGATTTGTCGTCGCTCCCAGATGTACCTTTGCTGTTGTGACCGGGTTTAGGAGATCAGCAATGTATTCCCCCCATCCTCGCTGGAGAGAAAACCCCAGATGCGTTCCTGATAGTAGGTATGGCGGAGGACTTCTTATTACGAAGTCGGCGGATGCTCTGCCAGAATACTGTCTTTGACCTGAAGTCGGATTCCGGCTTAACTGCAACGTCATTCCATGTCTTAACTTTGGACGCGTTTACTTGTCTCTGCTGCAACTTTTCGTGCCTGCTTGAACCGCACGTGCAAGGAGGAGGACTTATTTCCAAGCCTAGCTTTATAGGCTTCCGTATTTGCACGGATGGTATATTTGACCACTTGATTAACCAAGGGGTCCTTCTGTCACACGACACCACCCTAAGCCGCTTTCGCCTGCAGCATTTAACAGCTGAAGCAGAAACTGTCGAGCTGAACAGTCTCCACTGTTTCAACGTCATCAGTTTACTCTGTGAAATTACTTTTATTCAATTTATTGGACTTTACCCTATAGATTACATGAATGTTTTAATCTGTGGTCACGTCACTGCAATTTAATTTACTCGTTACTAAAACAAGAATAAGCTATAACTTTGGGATGCCACTTGCACCGACACTTTCTGCAGCCGCAACCTGGTGCAGTCTGCGACTAACCCAGGTTCTGCTGCACGTCGGGCTGAGGGAGCCAAACTCCTCAAATACCGATCGCTCTCCGACAAGTTTGCGGTCGTACCCCTGGCAGTGGAGACTTCTGGTGTCCTCGGCCCCAGGGCTACCACCTTACTCACCACCATAGGCGCTGAGCTGGCCAGCCGCAGGTGTGAGCCCCGCGAGTTGGAGTCGCTTTTCCAGCGCGTTTCCGTTGCCGTCCTCCGGGGAAACGCCTTCTCCATTCTGTCCGCCGTTAGTTAAATACCATTCTTTCAGTCGTAGACTAATATTCTATTAGGTGGTTCATATCTCTAAATTATATTTTGTATTTTTAGCCGTTTATGAGAAATTATTATTTAGATTCTGACTGAAAGCAAGCTAACTTATTGAAGCCGTTTATTAAAGCTGAAATTTAACAGTACTTATATACCTTTTACCGTAGGTAAAGCCAACGTATATACACACACGTGGATACTCACACATATACACACAGACTAATGCGCGCGCGCACACACTTTCACGCACACATACACACACACACTCACAAACACACACACACAAACAAACACACACACAGATGATATGTTTGGAAGCGTAGTTATTAATAGAACTGAGCTTCAGTAGAGAAATATTTTTTAAAACAAATAAACATTAACAGGGACGCAACTTTTGCTAATATTTGGGAGTTGCTTCCCTTGCATAGATAAATTACACTTCGATACTGTAGAAATGCTTAAAATTAATTAATTGATATGACTGTTTACAACATGAGTAAAAATTCACAATATTTGTGCTAATATTCAGTGAGTTAAATATACCGTGGTGTATAATTGGTACATTGGGAGAGGGAGTTCGACCAAAAGATGATTAAACAACATCAATTCAAGTAGAATTTACAGGGAGGTAACTTTTTAGTGACTATTTGTTTTTATCTGTGCTTCTTCTGCTCTTTTCTTTACTCATTTTTCGTGTTACATATATCTATTGAACAAATTTGAATTAATTATGTTTGCACAAAGAAAAAAAAAAAGGATGAAAGTCAGAGTTGAAATGTCGCTGACGTCTATTTGGCCTTTCATCCTTTTGAGCACATAAATCTAAGTACCTGTCAAATACAGCGATCAGGACATGAGGATGCCATGCCTCAGCTGTCCCTGCCCAACATCTACTTGTCTGGAGGTGGTTGGCCTTGGTTGGTGTACCACCTCAGTCTTCTTAAAGCTAATTGTTAAGGATGTTACAAGGGCAGCAGCAAACAGTAAATCACTTGTTTAAGTGTTTTAGCCTTAAAGCGCTGATAGTTGAATAACCCACCTGTTGTAGGGAATTCAAATCTGGCATGTATCTAAGTCACCAAATGTATACTGGAGCATTACATAGAAGAATAAAACAAAGAGAACAGGAGCTATGACACAATCCTGTTTCGTAGCGGTTGTGACACCAAAGGGTTCAGAACATTCACCATAATTGACATAATTGATGTTCTCATGACCTCATGATAACATTTGGCATTTTGTCAGGTATGTCAAGCTTTTTCAGGATTTTGCATAGAGCTTTGTGATTGACAGTGTTAAAGGCTTTGGTCAAGTTGACAAAAACTATAAACAGTTCCTGGTTCTTTTCACGGGCCTTGACTGCAACCTGGTGAAGGGAGAAAATCATGTGAATAGTACTCTAACCTGTGTGGAAACCACATTGATTTTCAGTGTATATAATTTTGTTGAGAATGACATGGGCAAGTATCTTGCCAGCAATACAGAGAAAGGAGATTCCGTGAGAGTTGTCACAGATAGATCTTTTTACCTTTGTTCTTGAAGAGATGGGTTACAGATTCATCTCTGAAGACTCAAAGTACATGTTCAACCTTCCAGATTTTCACAAATAGCCAGAGAAGCTATGAACCAGTTTTTGACTACCATATTTGAAAAGTCCTTTTTATCAGTAGCCTCTTGTAGTTCAGCTGCTTTAACTATCCACCAGGTATCCTTCATCTTTCTAAGTGAGGACTGTGCCTCCGGCCTACAGTCTTTATAGGTTTTCTTTTTAATTGTTGACTTTTTATCTCCAATTCAAAGCCTGTGTAGGTTATGCATCTTGTTGATAAGATTCTAAACATCTGAGCAGCTTTTTGTCATAGGAAATCCTAAGACTTCTACAGAAGCTTGCCAAGAAGCTTCAATGTCATCAGAAATCTGGAGAGAGTTGAGGGATGAGTCAAGTTTTACAGAAAGTTACAGCCTCCCATCAGTGGATCTCAAAGCACCCACATCAACCTTGGGTGAGATAAGTGACTTTTGAAAATGCTTTTTAATGGAAGATTCAATGAAACTGAGCAGCAGTGCATGATCCAAGAGATAGCAAGAAGAGTGAAAAGCATGAGTGATTTTTAAATCTTCTAGGTAATACTTGTATGTGATGACATAGTCAACCATGCGCAAACTCTTGGATCTAGAATGCACCCATGTTGTCTTATGGTTTGCAGGTTGTTGGAAAAAGCTATTAGTAATGCTAAGATCAGAGTGAAAGCAGCCTAAGCCCTTTTGAGTTCATAGCACTAACTCCATTAAACACAAGAACGTCATGTTAAGTTTGATAATCACTTCCAACTCTAGCATTGAAATTTCCCATTATAATGAGCTTGTTCTTGTATGGAACAGTGGAGACCACTGTGTGAAGCTGATCATAAAATGTTATGATAACCTGCTCGGATGAATAAAGAGTTGGGATATAACAACTCAGTAGTGTAACAGAGGTGTTGTTTGCTAAATCCAGAGAAATAGTCATCATACGATCACTAACACTTTTGGGAATGATGTTAGGGATATAGCAATGTCAGTTCTAAGGATAAAGCCAACAGCAGGCTGACAGTGGTCCTCTTCACTTCTTCAGGACTAGAAAACTGTGTATCCTTCTTCCACATCTTTCATTTGCGACGTGCTAGTGAGTTGGGTTTCACTTATCGCACAGATATCAATGTTAAATCTGTTGAGCACATTGAAGATGCTGCAGACTTGAAATGCTGTCCTGGAATGTTTTCACATTCCAGGAACCAAAATTTTAATTTTAATTCTTTGTTTTATTTTGGTTGCATATGTGTATAAAACAGCCAGAGTGTACTACCTGATTGAGGAAACATTTGTTTAAGGCTTCTTTTACGGCCCCTTATAGTGTTCTGTATAAAACGACCTGCTTTGTCACAATCAGAGCACATGAATAGCACAAATTGCTCATATTTGTGTATGAACAGCCATCATCTAATAGTCGCCACAGTGTAGAGCTCTAAGGATTTCCTGTAATACCCTTTACATGTCTCCGTCACCTTTGTTCTCTCACCAGCCAGCTGGGATATCAAATAGAACCAGTAGAGCTGTAGAGCTACCCACACAAATAGATTGTTTATAATGGTGAATGCTTGTGTTGGACCAGCCACACTTTTCGGAAATGTTGATAACAATGGATTGGTGCAAAAGTTCACCACAAACCCAGTGAACAACACACCTCAGGTATTTGTTGCCATTAACTTTCAACCTTTGATAGATTTTGTTTTTCATTCCACAAGGTGTCCAAAAATCACCCTCCACACCAAGCAAGCTCTACTGTGGGTTCCTTCTACTGGGATTACCTGGCACTTCTTCACCCAGTGATCATCATCTATGTACATATGTCCATACCACCACAAGCTCCCCTCCTGCACACTACTTCTGATTCCTTTTATACCCAGTTTCTCTCTCAGTTCATCTATGTTTTGTCATTCTCACTACCATGCAGTATGACACTTTGCACACAGGCATCATACAGTTGATCTTTCATTCATAGGGAGAAACCTTTTGTTGTTAGCAGGAGTAACAATTGCTTTAACTTCTTTCATCCTGTCTTTATTCTAGCTACTATGCTCCTTGGGCACCTTCCTCCACAGCTAATTATATCATATAGGTAGCAGAATCTATCAACCACTTCTATGGATCCTTTCTGAGATTGAAAAAAATGTCTTCTTCTTCTTCTTCTTCTTCTTCACCCAATTATTACTGAGAGGATCGTGGGAGCAGAGTCCCCAAACCCTTCTTCCAGCAGGTCCTCTCAGAAGCAACCATCTTTAGCTGCTCCAGCTGGATCCTCAAGCGAGACCAGCCAAGTTCATGAATGTTATCCAAACATCTTACTCAGAGTCTACCCCTGGGTCTCTTCCTGGTTTGTTTTGCCCGTAAAATATGTCCAACGATTCTTTCCTGAGACATTAAACCACATGCACATAGTATCGGAGCTGTGATCTCTCAATTCGAAAAAGTTGTGGCTCTACCTAGAGCGACTCTCTGAGCTCCGAACTCTGCACTCTATTGAGTGATGTTACTCCAAAGACATTTTTGAGGAACCCCAATGTGGTCACTTGTATTCGCGATCATATTCTTTCGATCATTGTGGTGAAGGCACGTGGCTGAGTGGTAAGAGAATTGGATTCACAATCGTGAGGTTGGGAGTTCGATTTCTGGACCGAGCGATGTATTATGTCCTTGAGCAAGACACTTTATTTCACGTTGTTCCTTCTACCTGGAGTTGCAACCGGTAGAGAGTATTAGCAATTGGAAAGACCAATGGAATGGAAACATTGTTTCCTCAGTTCAATTTGGTGAAAGTCAATCGACTATCAATTATTATTATTGGCACTTTTACTATCAACTGTCTGCCTGTTATCCCACTACACCCCTTGTGTTCCTAAGATTTGTATTGTGTACATCATATAGAGTTTATCTACATATCAAACAAGCCAATTCACGGGTGCGATTTGTGCCCTATCTCCTTTCCTATTTATTAATATTTTGGCTTTTGCTAAATTTACTCTAAGCCCTTTTGATTCTAAGTTCTGTTTCCATAGTCAGAATTTATCTAGTTCTTCCACAGATCATCGGCATACATGGAAAACCAATCTTAAATTCCTCTTGGGGGATGGAATAAAAAGAAATGGGCTAAGAATTGAACCCTGATGCACTCCTATTTGTACCTTGATCTCCTCATTAATCTCACTTTACTTACAGCTCCTCTGTACATAGCCTGCGCTACTCTTACAAGCCACTCTTCTACACCTAGTTCCCTTAAGACCACTAGGTGACTGATTGGGGCACTTTGTCAAAGGCTTTCTCTAAATCAACAAAAGCTAGATATAGAGGCTTAATCTTAGCTAAGAACTTCTCTTGTAGTTATTGCTGTATATATATATGCAAATAGGGACAAAGAATGAAATACATGCAGATAATATAAATGACTGGATAGCTTTATTCCAGCAATTTACTATTTTTGCCATTGCATGGTTTTCTTGAATCATCTTAACACTACAGTCACCACTCCCAATTGAGTATGACTTGGTAGTATCTTGCTTTTGTTAAAGATTTTAGGTGTCCATGCAGTTGCGGGTGGATATAGACATCCTCTCAATCCCCGTTTCCTTGATCCAGCAGAATATCCAAGATGTGACAACTGGAAGGAAGAAAAGAGGGAGAGAGAAAGAGGGATGTAACAGCATTCAGCAGGTACTTTCTTCAACAACCTCAAAAAGATGGAAGACAAAGTGGACCTAAGCCGACACAGACATCCTGTCAATCCTTCATCCCTTGATCCAGTGGAACATCTGAGATATGTCAACTGAAAGGAAAGATAGGATTGCATCAGCACTGCGCTGGTACTTTCTTTATCAAGGATGAAAGGCAAAGTGGACCTTGACAGATGAAATGGAAAGTTGGGTGAAAGGCAAAGTGGACCTTGACAGATGAAATGGAAAGTTGGGTGAAAGGCAAAGTGGACCTCAGTGGGTGAAAGGCAAAGTAGACCTTAGTGGAGGAAAGGGAAAATGGACTTCAGTGGAGGAAAGGTAAAGTGGACTGTAGTGGATGAGAGATAAGGTGGACTTCGGTGGAGGAAAGAGGAAATGGACCTGTGGGTGACAGGAAAAATGGACCTGTGGGTGACAGGGAAAATGGACTTCAGTGGATGGAAGGTAAAGTGGGAATGCAGTAATTTTAAAAGAAATATCCGATGCTCTAGTGACTCCACAAAATCAATCACCTGACCACTTCAACAAAAGCAACAAAAATAAAAAATAAAGAAGAAAAACAAGATATAACTATTAAAATTTTGCTTTATTTCATTTTATTTATTTGCTGTTTGTCTTTTTTTTTAATAAAAAATACGAGATTTGTGAGGACATCATGACAGGAATATATGGATTTCAAAGGCAGAACAAAATAAGGAAATATATTGAAGTAGACACAAATAAACAAAACAAAAGATAGGCACCAAAGAAAATATCATTAACAACAGCAACAACAAGAACAAGAGAAAAAAAAAGAGGTAAGTTGTTTAGTATTTCATTTTGCTGTGTTTGAGCCTATGGCAGAATTTTGGTGAATATTTCATTTGTTTACTAAATCCTTTATATTTTTTTAAAAACAATTTGAAAGACAATATCATTAAAACAGATAATTATCATTCAAAGATTGTTTTTTGTGTCCTCTGTTTGGTCCAAAGAATATATATGCAATGAAAATTAAAAAAATTTTTTTTTACAATAATGGTGAAAATATGTGTTTAAAGAAAAAACAAATTAAAAAATTAAAAAAGTAAATGAAAAAAATTATAATTATAATTATAAACATCTCATGTACGATAGATTTTCCAAGTACATTTAGTTCTAGACAGATGCATGTTCTATACATACATATACACACACACATATATGTGTGTGTGTATACATATATATATATATTTACATGTATAAACAAATATATACATGTATATACATATATGCACATATATATACATATATATACATATATGCACATATATATACATATATATACATATATGCACATATATATACATATATGCACATATATATACATATATGCACATATATATATATATATGCACATATATATATATATATGCACATATATATCAATATATACACATATATATGAATATATATACATATATATATATATATTTAAACATATATATGCATGTATATACATATATATACATACATATACACACACATATATATATATATATATATTCATATATAAATATACATATATATATATATATACATGCATATATATATATACATATAATATGCATATATATATATAGGTTGAATGTGCGACATGGTATTTGTATATAGACATACTTTAAGTATTCACATGTATTAACAACAATACATGTAACAATTAGACCCCCTCCCCTGTATAACTATTTCTTATTCTTTGTATTTGGTTTTAATTCTTTTAAATATTTTTTTTGTTTGAATTTTTCATATTTTTTGTTCATTCTCCAGCCGAATATTTACAAGACACTTCATCCTAAACAGTGTTCGACACCTACTCTACTGTATTTTAACATCATATATAGTACAGCAGGGGGGGGGGGGGCTACAACACCTACTCTGTGTATATATATATACATACATATATGCATATATATATATATATATACTTATATACATATGCATAAATATATATATACTTATATACATATATATATATGCATAAATATATATATACTTATATACATATATATATATATGCATAATATATATATACTTATATACATATATATATATATGCATAATATATATATACTTATATACATATATATATTCATATATACACACACACATAAATATATATATAATACAAATAATGGATTTTTTATATAATATATATACACATATAAATAATGAATATGATATATAAAACCCATACATATATATAGATATATATACACATACATATAATATAAATAATGTTATATATACATATAATATACATAATATATATAAATCATCTCTGTCTCCCTCTCTTTCTATATATATATATATCTTCATCATCATCATCATCGTTGATATATATATTATTTTGTACAGAAAAAAAATCCCTTGTGCTGTAATTCAAGAAAACTACTATTTACATACACCAAAATATCAACATATATATACACATACATACATATACACACATATATATTATATACATACATATATATATACATATACATATATACAAACATATACATATTTATATACATATCTATACATATGTATTACTATATTTATATTATACTGTATCTAGGCACATTACCATTCCAACCCAAGGAAAACAGAATTTAAGCAATCCCTATTAGTTTTAACTAGTGGACACAGTCAATAACAACAGTGATAGCATTAAATGTATTTAATCATTGTTGTCTAGGATTATATGCCATATATATCAGAATTACCGGATATATGAACCAGATAACTTAACGTCTTGCCTAAAAGATACCCTATAGTTTATGTTAATTACTAACACATGAAACTGATAAGAATGATATTTTAATAATTTTAATAATTTTTACATTTTTTGTTGTTTTGTTTTAGATATCTTTTCAATATTTGTATATCACAGTGGGTAGTGTATGTGTGTGTGTGTGTGTTGGTTTGACTTGTTAGTTTTCCTTATCTCCAAACTGGGACGGCCTAAATGTATATAAATGTCGAAAATAATAATGATAATAATTCAATTTCTTGAATAATTATTACAATTATCATTATTATTATGATAAATTATAATAAACATAATGTAGATAATGCAATATATCAGTCTCTTAAACAGATTCAAAATCTTTTGCTTCAAGAACTGAGTGCTTTGTATTAATGCACTCACATATACATATACATATATATATATACATCTAAGTTATACATGATATATATATATATATACATATATTATGGGTAAATATTAAGTTTGGTTACTCTGGAGTTTCACCTGCAGACGCACATGGTCATCTGACAAGATTTTTCTGATAATCATGTAGGTGTGCAGGTGAAACTCCAGAGTAACAAGACTCACTACTTAGCCATAATAAATGAATATTTTAAACTTTACTTCAGTATTGCGTACTTCTTTCTCTCGTCTGTCAACAACATACATATATATATATATATATATATATATATGAATGAAAGTTAATTCAGGGAAATTTAATTATGTAATGACACAACCCTGTCTTAATGTTCATTTGTATAACAATATTCCATCATATTCTACATGATCTCATAACACTATAGGATCCATACAACTGACATGGAGTGCTTAATACTGCTTGCACTGATGATGCAAATGCAATACTCACAATCAAATAAACACTTAATTAAAGACATCTCTTTATATATATATAGTACATAAATGTTCACTTGTGCGTGGAACTGGAGATAGAAGAACATCTGAGGAAAGTAACGTCGTCTGTACTGTTTTATATTTAGTTGTTAGTGTAATATAGAGCAGTGTCTGTGTGGATAGGTAAAATGTGTGCATGTGTGGACAGAACAGGTAAGATATGTTTGTGTGTGATAGAATGGAGGCAGCTTTATGTATTTTTTTAGAAAAACCAGAGATGTTTGATGTCAAAGGATATTTCACACACACATATACATATATATATATAAACACACGCATATATATGTATATAAATGTATACATATATATATATATATATATATACACACATATAAATATATATATCCATGTATACATACATCCATATATATACATACAATACATCCATATCCATATATATGTACATTCAACATCATAACATAACACCTTTTTCCATGGTGGTATGTGTTGGATGGGTCATTCCTGACAAAGCCAGTCCTATTATATTCTCACCAACAGGCTCTTGACCGACATCTCAGTCCAATTTTGGTATGGTTTCTATGGCTGGATGACCTTAAATCAACAAATTTATCAGGTGAGGGATATTATATATTGCTTTTAATAAAATTAAGTTATTAAATTATTACTAATTTCCTTAGAGATATATTTATTAATCATTTTGATGGGTACTTCAGTTTTCAAACTTATATTTAGATTTCAAGGACAGAAATTATAGGTTAACTAAAATATATATCTCCGCATCAAGCATACTTACATATGGACTATGATATTTGTGGACACAGCATAGCCAAATGGTTATGAAGTTTGTGTTGCAATAATTAAGTCCAGGGTTCAACCCCACTGTGTGGCATCTTGGACAAGTGTCATTTACCATAGATTCAGGTTACTGTCAGCATGGAACTGTTTACATGAAACAATGGTGCTGATTAATATATACATTATATATGAAAAAAAGGAAACAAGCTGATCATCAGATCAGACTGAGGAACAATATCTTTCTATTGCTGATACTACCTGCTGGTTGCAACCCTAGGCTGAAGGAACGAGAAATAAGGTATTTTGCTCAAGAACACAACACACAGTCCATTCAAGAATCGAACCCACGACCTTATTATTACAAGTCCAACAACCTTAACTACAAGGTCACTTACCTATATATATATATATAGTTGCATAACAAATCAATAGTTTCTTCCATTCTATATTTGCTTTAGAAATTTCTTGTATAAAATATGGACAGAAACAGGGTGTTGTTTTGATGTTTACAATGTGATATTGTGTTGCATGCTTTCTTGGCTTAAATCTCTCTAACGAACATGGAGAAAACTCGTTATTAATAAACCTTCTGCATGCCTGTCTGTGTGCGTTCAGACAATAATAATAGTAATAATATTAATAATAATAATAATGGTTTCTGATTCTGACACAAAGCCAACAAATTTGTTTTTGAGGTGTAAGTTGATTATATTGACTCCTCTATTTGACTGGTACTTTATTTTATCAACCCTCACAAGGATAAAAGAAGGCAAAATTGACCTTGGCAGGATTTGAAACCAAAAGGTAGAAGGTTGTAACAAAATACTGTAATGCATTTCATCTAATGCAGTAACAATTTTGCCAATCCACTACCCTGATAAATAATAATTATAATAATGGTTTCTGATTTAGGCACAAGGCCAACAATTTTGGGGAAGCGGAAAGTTGATTAAATCGACCCCGGTGCGTTACTGGTGCTTGATTTTATCGCCCCTATAAGGAGCGAGATTTGAACTCAGAACGTAAAAGACCATAACTATATGTATGTTATCTGACGTTCTACTGTTACTAACAATTCACTGCCCTAATAATAATAATAATTTTTTTTTTTATTTGTCATAAAAGTGAAGTATGAAGAGACATTACAAAAACAAAAACATTATGGCCCCATACCAATTTTTCTAATGAAGGAAATGTAGTTTGTAATTGGTATTTATTTCATCAATGACAGAATGATGGAGGGCTAAGTTAGGCTTTCAGAAAATAAATACTCTCTCTATTTACTTTGTCACCATTTATAAGATGTTCTAACACAGAGACAAGGCCACAAATGTTTGGAACTGAGAACACTCAATTAGTGTAACGTTAACATACATGGCTGGTACTTTCTTATTTTAGCATTTTTGCAAGATTTCACCTCAGAATACAAAAGGATACAACTAATTGTTGCAACTCTCAACTGATTTTGCAAATCCAAAAATTCCCCTACCCCAACCTTGCCCCTCTCTGCTCAGACTGAGGACACAGTTGCTCTAGTGTTAGAGCCACACAAGAATGCACCTAGTCCACTCTGTAAAGTAGTAGTGTTACTGCTACAATAAGATGCATCCAGTCCACACCATAAAGAAATAGTGCTGGTGCCATGATAAAATGCACTACGATAGAGAGACACATATAAATGGAAATGTATGGCAGAAAGAGAGTGGTTGTATGGTAGAGAGAGTAAAAAAGAAGAGATATCTGGTAGTGAGAGAGGAAACGGTATGTTACACCGTGAGAGAGTAGCATATGTTAGAGACACAGAGAGACATACAGATAGAAAGAGAGGATAAGGTACAATAGAAAGACAGAGAGATAAAGAGAGGGGAAGGTACAGTAAAGAGAGACACTCAGATAAACAGGTGTGATAGAAAGTATGATTAACAGGGGGAGATAACTAATAATCATCAAGGACAATTGATTGCTTTTTTTTAATTTCCAATTTTTTTTATTTTCTTCCTCCCTAAACACCAAACTAAAATACAATAACGGTTTCTAGGACCAATAATATGAGAGAAGGGAAATTGACCCCAATATATGGCTGGTGTTTTATTTTATCGGACTCAAACAGATGAAAAGTGAAGAAATACATAACAGGAAAACTGTCTTCAGATTGGTGAAATTTTGATGAAATTCCTTGAAATTCATTTGACCAGATTTGTGTGACATGTTATATTGTTTGATATTTTAATTCATCTTGTTATGCATCAGCAGTTTTTCATGCCTAAGGAGTATCAGAAACAGATATGTACATACAAGTAGAGCAACATGAAATAAGTGTCTTGCTCAAGAACACCTGTGCCACTGGGAATCTAATTCACGAACATATTCGTAAGCTGAACACCCTGACCACTAAACCACACACCTTCACAAAGACTCACATGCATATATATGAATATATATATAGTTTAAAATAATAGAGGTGTACATGAAGGAATATACAATGTGTGTATAACATTCATAGTGAAACATATATGTATGTTTATTATACATAAACATATTATATATGCCTTCATGTGTTCCTCAATTATGAATCACACTATGTTAGTGCTACAGATAGTATATAAATATATATCTGCCGATCAGTCTCTCTCTCTGGGGGTGAGTGTGACACGCTCTGCTGATGGCACTCCAGTAGCATGAATAATTCATACTCAGAGCACAAAGAGAAACAACAGATATCACAAACGCAACTCATCCTATGTTCTAATAATGCCACTAGCCCACGCTACTGGACTGGATTGGACTGAACTGGTTATTTATGAAGCCTGAAAATATGAAAGATAAAAAGACAGATTTGACTCCAGCAGTAACTGATTTCAAAAAGCAGAGAGCTAGAATAAATACTGCAAAGTATTATGTCCACTATTGTATCTGCTAATATATATATACACACATATGCATGTGTGTATATTTATACACACACATTATATATATATATATATTACACACACATACATGCATAGACACGTGTGTGTGTGTGTGTGTGTGTGTGTATATATATATATATATATATATATATATAAAAACTTTGATAGGTTTCAGACAGTGTTGGCAAAGGCCATATCAAACTGGATGGCATCACCTGGTGAAGTCTTTCAGATCATGGGTTCACAACCTAGTCATATTTTGGACACAGTGGTCTACTCTAGTGAAGAGTTGTTGTTTTCAGAGACATATCCGGATATAGTGGCTTTATCCAAGATTTCTTGGAGGAATTTGTCCAAGAAACTTTTAAATATTATGGGATCTATTTCTGTCTTGATGTATTTCAGTATGATATTAAAGAGAGCGGGGCCAGTTGTGGTGAAGTAGTTGTGTCATATTTCTATATATGTATACACACACACACATATATACATATATGTATATACACACACACACACACACATATATCTCTAAAAGAGTATGCGTATACATATATATCTGTAAAAGAGATGGCCCTCTTCTGTAAAGAAATGGCAGTTATATATATACAAATTGTTTGTATGTGTGTGTGTGTGTGTATATATATATATATATATATATATATATATATATACACACACACACACACACACATATATGATACCTTTATTTTTTCCTCATAAGATGTAATGCTGCTAGGGAAACAATAGTGTGCAAAGTAGAGCTCCATATATTCATGCGTATGGATGGTTACTGGCGAACTCGCTTGGTATGTCAGTTGCTGTCAGGCAGCCAGTGAGTAGGTGCTGTACTACATATTCATCACCTTTTCATTTCATCTATGATTACAGAACATGTGGAACAATGATCTAGCATTAAGTTATGCCTAATTCTTGGAGCTACCCATGTTGAAAGAACTCACAAAATTCATCAAACTTTTCGTGACAGTAACATGGGTGGTACATAAGTAAAAGAATGGTACAACAGGTTCAAAGATGGCTGCACATCAGTGGGGAGTGACCAGCATGCGAAGGAAGATGGTGGTGGTGTGCTGTCATCAAACTGCAATGCAGTTGTTATTGAGAAAGTGTGGACCTTGATAATGGTGGGTCGCTGTTTGACGGTGTGAGAAATTGGTGATAATGTTGGGATCAGTAAAACTTCTGCACATATATGCATACATACATGTATATATACAAATATACATATGGTCATACACATATGTACATATGGATATATTATAAATGAAACAAAAATACAAAATATATTTAAAAAAACAAGAAAACAAGGTAGTAATATTGTGGAAAGTTTTAAGGAATAAATCAGCATCCAATATATATATATATATATATATATATATATATAAATGTTATAGGACCCTGTTAGAGCCAGAACTTAAATAGCTTCGCTCTAAAAAAAATAATGTCCTGTGTTGTAAGGTGAAAGGAGATAGGCAAGATAGGTAAATAGACAGAGACAGGCAGAATGTCCAAAAGAAAGAGGTGAGATTGGGAATGACAGAGGTAGCAAAATGAGAAGGGAAGGTTTTCTATGTACATTTGATAAGTTGAGAAATGGCAGTGGTCCAGATCATGGGTCTTTTCATTCTTATATGTCTCCAATATCTTACAGTTGTATGTATATATATATACACATATAATGAATGTTTGTGTGTATGTATATCTATATATTTGTGTATATATATATATATATATATATATATATATATATATATATTTATATATATATATTTGTATATATATATATATATATATATATATTTGTATATATATATATATAAATAATCATTTTTCTTCTCATTTCTTCCCAACTATGAAGTTTGGTCATTCTGATTGTAGTAGTGCCTGCCATAATGAGGACTGAAATAGTTAGTCCATGGACAAGGATATAATGTAGCAACAAGGAACTTTTGGATACAGAGGAACTTCAGGAATTAAATGAAGAGAATTTTGTGCAGAGGTCAGAGCTCAGCAGTGTGAAATCTTCACAGTTTAAAAAAGGAAAACTTTACTTTTATTTTATTTTTATCTTCTAGGGAGTGGAGGAGTTTCCTTCTTTTTGCCTGCTCTTTTCTTTCTGTATCTTTTTAAGTAAAAGTCATTTGGGAATTTAGATGGAAAAAGTGAAGATTGTTAAGAAATCAGGTTTCTGTTTAACATATCTATTATATATATATATCATCATCATCATTTAACGTCCATCTTCCACGCTAGCATATATATATATCTATATATATACATATATATAAAGAGGGGTGGGGGGACAGACTCATCTTCTTCCTTTAATTTTACTACTACAGTTGTCTGACTTGTTGAAACATTCTTGT
Organism: Eledone cirrhosa; assembly: GCA_964016885.1. Taxonomy (NCBI): domain Eukaryota; kingdom Metazoa; phylum Mollusca; class Cephalopoda; order Octopoda; family Eledonidae; genus Eledone; species Eledone cirrhosa. Next base: position 2,185,848 of record OZ024743.1, read on the forward strand.
ACAGTGAAATTGTATTCATAATACTAACAGGGTCATATGTACAAATGGGAGAAACCTATAACAATTCGCTGCAACTTTTAACAATATGTTCTGTTTGCAAGCTTACACAATATTGGGATTGACCAAAACCATAGTGACATGTGTAGGAATAACACCTAACCATCATTTAATGTGTTGTTGTCCTGTTCACACAGAGAGGCAAGTGCCTGCTTATTATTTACATGTTAAAATATATACAGCTCAGAGTGGATCAAATTGCTAACACATTAATTTCAGTTCTTATGGTGGTAGTGGGGGTTGTTGTTTAATCCCATGTCTGCTCTGATCGTGTAGACCTATGATCAAAGGCTTTCCAGCTATGATGACTATCCCGTCATTTCCTTTTGTATAACTATGATTACATAGCCCATGTCATTTCATTTTAAAGACAGTAGTATGTCATTTGATGGATATGATATTTAACTGCTATTTTTAGCAGGTCTAACGACCTTATTGAATGTTGTCTTCAATACATAGGAAAATTAGGAGCCATAAAATTACAAAGGAGACAGATAATGACAGAAGCTATTCTTGCATTTGGAATTTGTTCTGGCTCAGAATAAATATTTTCGTTTATGTAATTGCATGAAGACAGAACATAGAAACTACACACTTTTCTAAACTGACAAAACTAAACGTGTGTATATGGCTTCCCTTTAATTTGAATTATTCAATATATGTCTGAAGACTAACAGAAATATTTATTGTGGTAAGTTTAGAATATTTTAAAGGAAGCTTGAAATAAAGAACCTGAAAACAATAATCTCCCGAAAATAACGATAAAACTCACATCCTTGATTCAGCATTCTCAACTCTACAAAAATCTTGATTTGAAAATTTACCATTATAGGTAACTTGTTTTGATTCAAACAGTTTTCATTTCTCATGACAATACATAATTTATTATCATATTGTAAGATATGTTTAGGGTTAACAAATACCATCTAACTTAGATAGCATTCATTATTTCCATCATTCTCATCAAGGAAGTTCCTATCTATAATTTAAATGTTTATTCTATTGAAAGGGAGAAAGAGATAAATTAATGCTTTGACAAATTACTAACATCTTAGATTAGCTTTCAGACTATTCCAGAAAAAAACTGCTAAACAAACATTAACTAAAAACATGTTAGTAGTTTCATGAGAATAGTTCCTGTCAAATTCATATTTTCATCTCAATCCCATAAAATATTTCCCTTGTGTTGAAAGTTTTTGTTTGTTTTTTTGTCTTTTTTTTTTGTATTTTTGTTTTAATTTATTTTCTTTTGCAAATCTTCTCTGATACAGATAAGTTGCAATAGTTTGGATCTCTATATTCTTTGCAATGTTTGTAACTCAACACTGCTCTCAGTTTTAGAATTATGGATCCATTCCTCATTATTTCTTTATCACATTACAAAACAAATAAAATCTTATTAATTGAAGTAAACAATAATAATATTTAAAAAAAAATTATAATTATTAATAATAATTGTAACCCGTGAGGTGAAGTTAATTTGATCCTGGTAAGCAGTTTGTTACTTTTCTGGGTCAGTATACAAGTTGTAGACAGACACCTGGGAGGAAAAGTAACTTGGAACTAAAATGGCAAGAAATTACTGCAATGTTGGCAGCTATTGTGAGTATCACCCTGTATGATGTTACAGAACTATGCCATTTTTTGTTTTAACTCATATCAATTCTAAAATGCAACATGACTATCACATTTATCTGTCTTTAGACTGTTGATATAGAATGTAGTTCTTAGATTTGTTAGCCTTCTAGCAATAGTAATAACCCTTCAATTTCACATATGAATGGATGTCTTACATATGTTCTTTTATTCTCTTAGGAGGCTTTATTCATTCTTTTTTTTTCTAGAAGATTCTTCAGATACTGATCTTTAATATTTCTTTATTGCAACAGTACATATTGCTCTGTTTAAAAGAGTTAACAATGAGTATCCTTTGTGGCATAGCTTCTTGGTTTTTTCTTGCATGCTCTACCCAGTTCATATCAGCTGTGGCATTGTTGGCAAGAAGGAGAATAACGTTCGAGAACTTCATTAAAAGAAAGTATGAGATTACTAAGTCCAAATAAATATCCCTGGTCAGGGCCTCGGTGAGTGATCTTGTCTTCACGGAACCCACGGTGAGTGGAATGTGCAAAATCAATCATGCGTACTTCCACTTGAGGGTAGTCGTCATGCCACACACGTTTCATTCCATAGGTGTGTTCCTCTGGCGAACTGTTGTCCAGTAGAGAAGTGTGATGATGATGGTGATGATGATGGTGATGATGATGACGACTGCTACCTGATTCTGTTAAGCCATCATACATGACCAGTAACGAGCTGGTGTAGAATCGGAATGTATCTCGCTTTTCAACCATTTTATACAGCTGCTTCAGTCGCCATATAATAGGCTCGATTAAATCCAGACGTGCTTCAACGCCATTGTGTAAGAACTTGTACAAGGTCTCTTTAAAACCTTCAACATTCAAAGAACGTCCATCGTACTTGTCTTGGTAGACATATTGTCCTTTATCTACATGGTAAACCTATGGAAAGAAAAACAGAGATGTGATCAACAAAATCAAAATAAATATTTATATCTTATTTAGACATCATCATCCTTATCACAGTTTGGCACCTATTTTCCACACTTGGCATGATGTCATACTGAGGCTAGATAGGCAGGTCTGATCACTGTCTTGCTCATACATTGCATTTTGGCATGGTTTCTACAGCTGGATGCTCTTCCTAACACCAGCCACTTCACAGTGTGTATTGGATTTGTTTTCTTGTGGTACCTAACAGGGTGAACAGAGTGCTTTTTTCATGGCCCCAACACTACCACTTTATAAAGTTACAAATTTATGGTATGCCACTTAGACAGCACTGAACAGATGTAGCATATTTTTTCAACTGCCTGATATGAAAATTAGAGAACCCTTTTTAAACATTTTGTTACTAGATTTCTAATTAAAGGAAACTGACTGATTTTCAGAAATATTTGAGAATTTGTAAAGATTTAATAAAATAACTAGTTCTCTCATTATTAAATAAGTGTTTTGAGCATAGCTTATCAAAATTTTGTATTTACAAGTATGGTGGAAGGTTTTTAGATAAATATAAACACTTTAAACAGTTCTCTACCATAGAACAGAGTATCAGGTCGTTTAGTATCAAGAGTTTTTTTCTACCATAGACTAGAGGTAGTCTCAAGCAATTAGGTATCAAAAGAGTTATTTCTATCATAGACCAGAGGGAGTATCAGGTAGTTTGGTATCAAATGAGTTAAGTTCAAAGATACAAACTAATGAAAAGCTTTGTCAATTGCTCAACATCCCTCTTACTTACAATGCCATGGCTCATTAATGGACCTATTCAAAGTAATGACAACAAGGACAATGGCATATGAATTTTCATTCATTCAGTATTTAGATCAAATGTCTAATTACAAAAGAAGACAATCATCAGATTGGACCAAAGAAACAATATTTCCACTGGACTTTCCATTGCTGATGCTGTCTGTTGGTCGACAGATTGGACCAAGGAAACAATGTTTCCATCAGACTTTCCATTGCTGATATTGTCTGATAGTCATCAGACTGGCCTAAGGAGACATTGTATACATTGTTTCTCTCCATTGCTGATACTATCTCTTGGTCTTCATATCGAACCAAGGAAAAAATGTTCCAATTGGTTTTTCCATTGTAGATATTGTCTGTCGGTCATCAGATTAGATCAAAGAGACAACGTTTTTCAATGCTGATACTATCTGCTAGTCACAACTCCTAACAGAAGGAACAATGTGAAATAAAGCATTTTGCTCAAGAATACACGTCGCATGATCCTGGAATCAAACCCATGACCTTGTTATCGTGAGTTCAACACCCCAAATTCTATGCCACATGCCTTTTAATTAACCCGATTATTAAATAATTGTTTCTACTTTAGGCACAAGGCCAGCAATTACCCAGTGCATCACTGGTACTTTATTTTATCGACCCCGTAAGGATGAAAGGCAAAGTCAACCTCGGCGGAATTTGAACTCAGATCGTATGATAAAACAAAAAAGAAACATATTTAAATAATAAACTCACCTTCATTCCACAAACTCTGACACCAAGAGAACTTGATGTACTTTCTTTACATCGTAAAATCTTTTTCTGTTTCTTCTCTTCAGACTGATCATCTCCATGTTGTCGTGGACCCATCTTAAGATCAAGAACACAAGGATAATGGAACTTGGCAGCAACATTCTCCAACAATATAAATTCTGAAGAAATTTGTTAAGGAGCAATTTTGTTAGGGTGCAGTGAGTCATGGGGACACAGTATGGCCAAATGGTTAAGACGTTCGCTTCACAATCATTAAGTCCCAGATTCGATCAATTATCATAACCTTAGATTAACCCTTGCTTTGTGAGAGAAACTGAGTAGACAAAAATTGTTTGGAAGCCTGTCGGATGAACTGTACCTGTAATTTAGATGGCCAGCTTTGTCACACACACCTTTTCATCACGAATCTCCCGGCGGATTACATTAGGAGTATGCATGTTTGTAGAATGCTCAGCCCCTTATATGTTATTTTCATGAAAAAGATGTTCCATTGATTGAACAACTGAAACACTCATGGAGGTCCACTCTATTCCATTTTAGTAGGTTGTACAATGGAAATGAAAGGATGAAGTGACGTTACATCAAAAGAAGGGACAAATGTAGAGCCTCTCTTTAATGTGGTAGTGTCAAGTTGGTCCAGCAGCATTTTGCTACAGGTTTCGTGAAAAATCTAAACCCTTGTCAAAAGCTCACTAAGTGTTATTCCCAGGTCCACAGTTAGAGAAACAAAGGATGAGTAAACTCCCCTAAGTAAGTAGGATCCCCAGGTGCACAGTTAAATTTAGAAATGAAGAACAAGACCCCTAAGGTAAAGAATTTACATTTTCTAGCGTAAGCTATTTCACCCTTGTTTTTCTATGATCAATATATCGACACAAATAAAAGTCATTACAGAGAAAATATAGCCAGTCCTTTTATATAAAAGACATGTCTGTTAAGCTAGTGCTTAAATCTGGCTTTAGAAATAATTAAAGTGGAGGAAAAAGATATCTTTCCACTTCCACTGGATAAGATATTAGTCTATTACAACTAACTTCATAGAAAATGTTTGCTAAATATTTTTCTTGGTAAGATAAACTGAAGTAATGTAGAACTAAGTGTTTTACCTAGAAACAATGAAACATTTGAAGATGTGAGTTCTTCACTCATAAACTAGTCACCTAATATTTTATATACTGAGCTATTTTACTACTTATAATACAGAGTACTAGCAAAATTAATTATCCATAGCTAATTAAAAACATTAATAGAACAGACACAGAGACTCCAGTTCGTCATTTATATATCCACTTTTCCACACTTGCATCGATTTGGACAAGCCCTTTCCAGAGCAGCTTTCCTTCATCTACACTGTGAAGTTCAGTGTTTTGAGATCAGCTCTAACCACCTCTGCCCAGGTTTTTCTCGATCTTCCCCTACTACAGCTTCCTTCCACTAGCATCACTTAGCACTTCTTCACCCACCATTCATCTATATATGATTACAAAACCATATTCCTTTTGGCTACACTTGAATATTTATTACCCTATAACATAATAATTGAAAACAATATGGCTCTCAAATTAGATATTAACAATTATATAGAGTAAAATATCATCATCATCATTTAATGTCCATTTTCGCTGCTAAGAAGGGTTTAACAGGTTGTCAGAGACAAAGTTAGTACTTAATCAGAGCTACAGACCTCTCAAAAGGGGTTGCACTTCCCTTACATACGTTCTCATTCTTTACTGCGTGCATTTTATCATGGCATCAACATTAGGGAGATCGCCATATCTTTGAGACAACTGAAGAGTCCTCACAACCATTTGTTTAGCAAGTTTTCTACAGCTAGATGGCTTTCCTATCACCAACCATTGGACAGAGTGTACTGAGTGCATTTTATAATGGTACCAGCACTAGGGATGTTGTCCTATCTTTGACACAACTGAGGAGACCTCTCAACACTTTGTTTGACAAGTTTTCAACAGCTGAATGCCATTCCTATCACCAATCATTTACAGAGTGTACAAGGTGAATTTTATTGTGGCACCAATACAAATGAGGGCAGTTATGTCAAACTTCCTCATTCATCAGTAGCCAATGGAAGAAGGATGGTTATAGAATGTGTAGCAATAAAAGTAGTACTCCAGCATGAATGCAGCCTGTAGCTGGTATAGGTAATAGAATCAAACAGTAGTCTGGAAAATGTAAATTCTTAAAGTATTTAGTTTAATTACAATAACTAACAAAGGGTTGAGCTGTGTCAAAGACATAACTTCCTTAGTATTAGTGCCACAATAAAATGTACCCAATACATTCTGGTTGGTGATTGGAAGAGCATCCAGCTGTAGAAAGCTTGCCAAACAAAGAGTCGGGCGGACTCTTCAGCTGTGTCAAAGATATAAGTCTTCCTAGAGTTGATGCCACAATAAAATATACACAATACATTCTGTAAAGTGGTTGATGCTAGGAAGATCATCCAATCATAGGAAACTTGCTATACAAAAGATTGAGAGGTTTCTTCAGGTGTATCAATGAAATTACAACTTCCCTAGTACTAATAAAAAGTAGCAACAATGGTGGTGTTCCCACATGGCCTCAGCCCATCGACTGGAAAAGGTAAAAGAATAAACAAGTAACAGTGTAATACAGAAGAAGGCTATTTGAATAAAAGGATACTATAACAATCGGAATGCCCAGATTTCATCAATTTCGACAATTGAACTTTTGGACATCGTATACTCCACGAAGAATGGAAGTTATCTTGTTGATGAACATCGAATGAATCTTCTTCTTCTTCCTCTTCATCGTCTTCATCATGCTCATCCTCATCATCATCATCATCATCATCGGTATGTACTATCTTCTTATCCGCATGAGACGTATTTCGGCGAGGAGCCATATCAAGACTGGAACTTCGCAACAGATGGATGCTACAGAAAGAGATTTTTTTAAATTGTACATAAATACACACACACGTACATATATTCATACATGCACACACACATACGCACATACATAATTTTTTCATAAAAGCTATTGAAAATATAAAATTAAAATGCATTAGAATAAATGTGCATTTGTTTTTCAGATAATTTTCTAAATACAAAATAATATAATGCTATAAATATGAAAGTCTGTCCGAAGCTTGGAATCTTATCTGGCTAGTGCTTAGTGCTTATGCTGGTTTAATTGACATAAAGTGACTGAAAGTACAAGGCTTCTCCGCTGGACAGGACACCAGTCCATAACAAAGTTAACCCCCTAACAGCTGCTGGTGCTCATTTTCAGTTGAGTGGACTGGAGCCACATGAAATGAAGTGTTTTGTTCAAGAACACAACACGCCACCGAGTTCAAGAATTGCACCCAACCCATAACATTACAATCTTGAGTCCAATATCCTAATCAAACCTAAAATGATTTAGATCAGCTAAGTAAATAAGATTTAAAACTTAGTAACACACAAGTGAAGATGTATGGCCTAGTGGTTAGAGTGTTGGACTTATGACCATAATGTTGTGTTCGGTTCTTAGAATGAGTGGTGCATAGTTTTTGAGCAAAACACTTCTGTTCACATTGTTCCAGAACACTCAGCTGATAATGAGTACCAGCAGTAGCTGGGGAGTTAACTTTAATATAGACTAGTGTCCTGTCCAAAGAGAAGTCTTATACTCAGTCACTTAACACCAATGCAACCAAGATAGGCTGGGACATATTTTAACTTCACAAGCAAAATGAAATCAAAGAAAATTTACCTGAAAGAACCATTCCTGTCAGACTGTTTCTGTTGTTGTTGCCGGATAAGGCTTTGTGTGGATTCTGTTTCAGGGTCAGATGATACAACAGGTGAGCACGGTAAAGTAGAGGAACGATGATGTACAGGTGAGTGTTTCTGAGAAAGGGATTTGGGTGGAATACCAACTAGGGTCACATGACTATCATTATCTTCAATTATCTGTACCTGCATAACACCTATTCAAAACACAATGAAAGAAATAAGGTAAGTCATTTTAAAATCATTCTTCAAAATGTTCAAACTATCAGCATAACCAGAAGAAAAGCTAAATCAATGATTAACAAAAATTTTTAGAATAAGTACACCATATCCCTACATGTCATAAGTGATTAAAAGGATTAATGTAAGGAAGGGCATCTGGATGTAAAACATTGCCTCAAAATGTCCCACTCAACCCATACCAGTGTGAAAAAGTCAACTTCATGTTGATGATGATGATGATTTAGTTACACCCAGCGTATCACCAAATGACATGGTGAGAAAGATTGAAACTATTTTTAGGGAACCAACAAATTAAAATTATCTATCAGGTCATAGAAACCAATGCTACTTATAACCTTTCTATTGTACTGAAATAGGGTATAAAAATATTATTATTATACCACCCGAAGGCTATAAAAATATTATTATTATACCACCCGAAGGCTATAAAAGTATTATTATTATACCACCCGAAGAATGTCTACTTCTTTATAAATTCTATTGTGCGTATCTTGGTTTTCAGAGTAGATACAACATATCCTACGTGTAGTAAGGGGTGACTAAAGTGGTTGATGCCAGGAAGGGTATCTGACTATAAAAACATTGTCTCCCAAATATCCTGTCCAACCCATGCCAACATGGAAAAGTGGATATGATGATGGTGATGATGCTAGTGATGATGCCTATGAAAATAACCCCCCCCCCCCTAAAAAAAAACAAAAAAAACATAAGCTGCATAAAGAAATATATGGAGTAAAAGAAAAAAATTCATTTTACTAAACAGTTATGTATGTATTTTTGTTGGTGTCATAGGAGCACTGTAGTGATATACAGAGTTTCTTCAGCATTTTTTAAAACCCAGAAGAGAAAAAGAGAGGAAGTGAGACAGAGATAGAGCAAGAGGAAGAGTCAACCCCAGTACAGGACAGGCACATTTTTACTAACCTCGAAAGTTGACCTAAAGGGGATTTGAACTCAGAGAACCAGAATAAATTCCACAAAGCATTCTATTTAAAGTTCTAATGGTTCTGCCAACTTGCTACTTTGTACTCAACAGTTATAATTTCTTGTTTCAAGAAATCCTTTGAGATTATAAGCATTCAATGATTTTCAAGAGAGATATTTTTAGCTGTTCTGAATCCACATCTTGTAAACTCTTTAAGTAAATGTTGAAACTAATGAACCCATGGTGAACCTCATTGCAAGATAACACGTAGGAATGTTTAGTTCCAGAATTGCTTTTCAACACACACACACACACACCCTACTACCATTGGCTACAGAAAAATATCCTCTAAACATACTGCGACCTACTCTAATAGAAAAGTCATTTTTTCTTCCTCATATAAACAAAATTACCCCACTTCCATAAACATAGATCAACTTTACTCTAAGCAGTAAGTTCAAACACTAAAAATTCATTAAGGAGAAGGGTGTGTTACCAAAAGTATGGAATGGCTGGGTGGTAGAATATTTCCTAAGACTGCTTCCTACAAGATACTTCAAACTGGTTCTTTAAAACTTGGAGACATTCCAAATGTCAAATATAGTGAGAAGATGAGGATGAAATAGATGGAATGTTGAATCTAATGAAACAGAAAGTAAAGTAATATATAGAAATACCTTCAGACAGGAAGTCAGCTTAGAATAGGTGGTTATGAATTGAGAAGAAAAAGCAAAGAAAATAGAATTTCTTACTATCACTAACCTTTTTGATACCAAACTGCCTTTGGTTCTCCAATATAAAGCTGTTTGTTTTAAAGTGTCTATATTCATCTAAAACCCTTCCATTATAATTTTATGAAAGAACCTTTGTTAAGCAGCTTAACTCTTTTGATACCAAACTGCCTGATACCACTGCTCATTCTTTGACAAAAAACTGTTTAAAAAGTTTATATTTATCTAAAAAGCTTCAATCATAACTTTATGTAAGAACCTTTGTAAAATTATATTCTAAATACCAGCTTAATAATGAGAAAGTTAGTTATATTACTAGATCTCTTCCAAATTTTGGAGTATAGTATATTCAAAATTATTTGAAAATCAAAAGCAGTGTCTTTCATGAGATATATGATGACAAAAGGGTTAATAGAAATTATTCAAGATATTTATCATGAACTATTTATTTCTAAATGTCTCATATTAGTTTGTTATATTGATGTCTCTATCAGTGTCTTGTTTATCAGTATTTCATTATACCAGTGCCTCATTATAAGTTGAACTCAGAAGATAAAGGGTTGTAACTAAATACTGTAAGATATTTTGTCCAGCAATTTAACAATGCATCTTCCATCCCCTTTCACAACAGGTTAATATAATATAAGCTGATTTGATATCAAAAATATCTGCAAAATTTAGCTAAAATGAACTCAATACTTCAAATCTGACAGACACGTGCACACGCATGATAAATACCTTTATATAAGCTGCAGTAGAAGATAAAACATAACCACTTTGTGTGTATAATATTTTACACAAGTTACATGCCTCATTTTGTAAATACAGTTTGCAACTTTGCTTGTGGTTGTGTTTAAATGAAAAACAAATAAAAACTACAACAGAGAGATGAAATATTTGCAACCACTGCCAATAGTCTAGTGAAGTACCAGAACTATAGACAAGAGAGCAAAGTGTCTCTATGATCTCACTTCAATTGACTGGCAACATATGCTGCATCTAATAGACATGAGAATTACAACCAACTGAGAACTATACACACACATACAGTTCACAAACATGGAAGCCACATATATATAATAAGTTTATGAAACTGCATATCGTCACAGACACATTTGTTTTGTAGCCGAATAAAATTCTGCTCAATTTGTTATTTTTGTTTCCTTGCATCACATCAACATATATTTGTTTACACCTCCAATATTAGATACACCCAAGAATTCCAAGCTCTGGCATCTGCTGGTAGCACTGTAGTTACCACCCCATGATTGTAATATATACATATATATCTATACATCACCCTCATCATGATCATCACAGTTTTATATCTATTTTCCATGCTTGGATGGGTTACATTCAGCAGCTAGATAAGTCAGGTGACTACATCTAGCTCATATTCTCCTTTCTAACTTGATTTCTATGACTTGATGCATTTCCTAACCACTTCATGACATGTACCAGATATGTTTTAATAAGGCACCAGCACTACCATTTTACAGAGTGTGCTGAGTACATTTTATTGTGGTGATGGGCTGTTTTTTTCTTCTTTTTTTTTTGAGCTGAGTGTATTTTATTGTGATACCAGCATTACCATTTTACAAAGTGGGCTTGGTGCATTTTACTACACTACCACTTTACAGAGTAGGCTGGTTGCATTTTATTGATACCAGCACTACCATATATGGTCATGAATACATTTTAGCAGTAGATAGGTCATATCCCATTTATTTTTATAAATTGTCTTCACCTTTCCACCTGTATAAAAGGCTGCATGTTGATTCTAATAAATACTGTGTACAACTTAACTTACAGGTGTATTTAAATAAAAGATAGCATTTAGCTGAAAATAATCTCAGTTGTTGCTAAAAGAGTCTAACAAAGTTGTGGAACCATAGATAATAACAATATATTTCTATGGTCTATGTTCAGAGTGAACTGATTAACTTATGCTTTCACCTCACTACTCCCAATAGTGGTAGCAAGCTGAACCACACACCTATACAGTGGTAGCAAGCTGTACCACATCCCTATACAGTGGTAGCAAGCTGAACCACATCCCTGTACATTAGTAGCTAGCTAAATGCACAATATGTCCTCAATTTCCAACCAAAGCAGTTTTTTCATTATTTCACTTGCACTATTAATGGCTTTGAGAAATGTATGAACATCACAACCATTTACCTACTGGCTCAGCTTTCTCCTGTTCACACAGTTTAGAAGAAAAAAAAAAAGAAATATGGCTTAACCCATTAAATGCTGAACTACCTGGAACCACCCTTGGTTCTATGATACAAAACTGATTATTTTAAAGTGTATCTAAAACCTTTCCCTCATAATTTTATTTAAGAACCCATGTTAAGTTACGTTCCACACACAATAATGAGAAAGTTATATTACTAAATGTGTCAAAATTCCTGATCCTTTTCAAGGTTATTTGAAAATCATAAGCAGTTTATTTTGTCAACAATATAGTAACAAAAGGGTTATATATATATATATATATATATATATATATACACCGTGATTTTATGTAAGAATCTTCATTTGAAAGGAAGAAGGTCCATCACGGTCAAGTTATGTCAGAAGGCAAATATACTAATTTGTAAATAATATACTAATAAAAATTTTAAATTCTGTTGTCACTCATGTTTAATGTAATGGAAAGTTTGCGGCCAGGCCAGCTGGTCTAGATATGGCTATTTACAAATCACAAGGATTTCATAGAGCCACTGTTTAATTCCAAAGTTTGTTATGTTTAGTGGAAGAGAAAAATCAATCTCAGACAGTATAGTTTCTCCTGCTCCAGAAATTAAATTCAACATTACAAACTAACAAAATACTCATCAATCAATCAATGCTACCACAGCTTGCAATCATGAACTACACAGACTGAATGTTAGAAGTTATTGAGTTTGGCCTTGGTCAAAGCCAAATGTAATGCCAGTGATAGAATATAAACTGCAGGCCTCTTAACTTGTTTTCCAGTAGCCTATCAACTTGGCCATCCATCCGTAATTATTCTCTCATCATCATCTCATCATTGTATTTATGTCAACTTTTCCATGTTGGCATGGTTGGAAGGGACTTTTTGAAAAAAATACAAAAAAAGAAAAAAAACTGTTGATACTAAACTTTTGATACTAATCCTCCAAAATCTGGATCTGGTTCTATGAAACAAAACCATCCATTTTAAGTGTTCTATTTAAATCTACCCACATAATTTTATATAAAAAAGCATTTAAGTGATGAAATAACAATTTTAATAAATACCTCAACATTCTTCATTAATTAAATGAAACAAAAAATATTTCATTAGAAATATGGTCACAAAGGGTTAAGAACCATTTGTCAAGTAACTATTTCAGTAATAAAATAATTATTTTATCAAAGCTCACAAAATCTTTCATGAATTAATTGAAAGAGTGTATTTTGTTAGAAATATGGCAATGAAAGGATTAACAAAGTAAATAATTACTGAAGCTGTTACTCTGAGAAAGATAATGAATTGTCAGGTATCTAAGGTTTCATGAACTACAAAGCTACAAGGAAATCAATATGAATAGAGAGGTCGCAACACATAAACTGAGGTTCATTTTGCTCAACAAAGAATTTCAATATCAGTTAGAATTTATAACAAAATCCTGACAAGTATTACTATATATTTTTTTATCTTGTAATTTTTAGGGTTACATAAAAGATAAAAGGTTTTGAAATGTTTTAACTAGTTCTTAATGTGAATCAGTATAATAAAAGAGTGCAAAAGACATTCAAAATGTGTGAAAACTCTCTGGAAAAAAATAAATTGAGTGTAAAAATATGTGAAAATCATAACAGTCTGCAACATACTCCTATCAAGAAAACAGGTGTCCACGAGAAAATTATCTTGTGCATATTTAAAGAACTGGATAAGATTTTTAACTGAACATTTTAGTTTCTATCTTGAATAGTTGAAATACAAAATTAATTGCATGAATCTGATAGAGTTGAATTGTTCTATTTGATTAGAGTTAATGATTAAGACTATAATTAGAGGAGGTACCTATAGTCAAGAAAGTAGATGATTTGGTAAGATGAGACCTACAATTTGATGATGTCTTTTTAGATGCTAGGAGCATTAAAAAAGTTGTTGCATCTATAATCTACATACATTGTCATCATCAAGTTTAAGTCTATAATTTGGTGACATCTAGTTGGTATAGATAGGAGAGTTGGAAAATCTTGGCATATAATTTGATGAGGTCTACTTGATATAGCAGATTACAGAGTTAAAATGATGTTTAATTAGAAGGGATATGTTAATGCTTCTGAAATTCAGTGTTTTCAATATAATAGAAGAGAAAGTAAATGGATAAAATAGAATAGTGTATTACATGGTAAAAATCGCAACAGAATGTTTGACCATCTGGACATGGTCTGACAGAATGAGACATAGGTTGACATACTGAAGTATAGGTTGACAGACTTAAATATCTGTTAACAGACTGAAATATCAGTTGACAGATTGAAACAGATTGACATATTGAAAGAAATATAGATCAACAGATTGAAATAAAGGTTGACATATTGAAATAAAGGTTGACAAACTGAAATATAGGTTAGCAGATTAAAATATCAGTTGACAGGTTGAAATAAATGAAATATGGGTTGACATATTGAAAGCTACAATAGCCTAAGCCTAGAAAACAGAAAAACTGTTGTCTCTTTGCTTTTCCATTTGTTATCACAATGTTTTCCAGTCTCCAAAATTTACTAGAGTATCCCAACTCTGCTTAAAATGTCATGTAACAAGGCACCTTTCTAGCTCTCTATGTATGTGTACACACACACACACACACACACACACACACACACACACCAGCAACAGTAACCTCATTGAAATACATCACACTTCTGTTCCAGGAAGTTCATACAGGTTTATGCACATTACATTGGAAATATATCCCGTGTAAATCAGTGTGTTGAGATGTGTGAGGTACTAGGAGAAAGCTGATGAACGTCTATCCATAAATACAGATGACAAATGATTAAGATTGACTGCAGAAGTGAGATGACAGCATGGTATTTTGTATCAGAAGAATTATACTGTACCACAGCAAGACCTAATCGGGAAAAGCAGGGGGACCCTCAGTATCTGAAACAAAATATAGACTGTATTATGATGGATGTTTAATAGAAAAACATAGAGAAGAATTTGAATGAATTAAGAAGACATTCCAACATTAAATCCATCAAGTTTGTCCTTGAAAGGGAAGATGGTTGAATCAGAACCAAATGACAATTGAATAAGAACCAGATGACTGTTGAATAAGAATCAGATGACAGTTGGATAAGGACCAGATGACTGTTGAATAAGAATCAGATGACAGTTGGATAAGCACTAGATGACAGTTGGATAAGCACTAGATGACAGTTGGATAAGGACGAGATGACAGTTGGATAAGAACCAGATGACAGTTGAATAAGGACTAGATGACAGTTGAATAAGGACTAGATGACAGTTGGATAAGAACCAGATGACAGTTGGATAAGGACTAGATGACAGTTGGATAAGGACTAGATGACAGTTGGATAAGAACCAGATGACAGTTGAATAAGAACCAGATGACAGTTGAATAAGAACCAGATGACAGTTGAATAAGAACCAGATGACAGTTGAATAAGGACTAGATGACAGTTGAATAAGAACCAGATGATAGTTGCATAAGGACTAGATGACAGTTGCATAAGGACTAGATGACAGTTGGATAAGGACTAGATGACAGTTGGACAAGAACCAGATGACAGTTGAATAAGAACCAGATGACAGCTGCATAAGGACTAGATGACAGTTGGATAAGAACCAGATGACAGTTGAATAAGAACCAGATGACAGCTGCATAAGGACCAGATGACAGTTGGATAAGGACTAGATGACAGTTGGATAAGAACCAGATGACAGTTGAATAAGAACCAGATGACAGTTGAATAAGAACCAGATGACAGTTGGATAAGGACCAGATGACAGTTGAATAAGAACCAGATGACAGTTGAATAAGAACCAGATGACAGCTGCATAAGGACTAGATGACAGTTGGATAAGGACCAGATGACAGTTGAATAAGAACCAGATGACAGCTGCATAAGGACTAGATGACAGTTGAATAAGAACCAAATGACAGTTGAATAAGAACCAGATGACAGTTGGATAAGGACTAGATGACAGTTGAATAAGAACCAGATGACAGTTGGATAAGGACTAGATGACAGTTGGATAAGAACCAGATGACAGTTGGATAAGGACTAGATGACAGTTGGATAAGAACCAGATGACAGTTGAATAAGAACCAGATGACAGTTGGATAAGGACTAGATGACAGTTGAATAAGAACCAGATGACAGTTGGATAAGAACCAGATGACAGTTGGATAAGGACTAGATGACAGTTGGATAAGGACTAGATGACAGTTGAATAAGAACCAGATGACAGTTGGATAAGGACTAGATGACAGTTGGATAAGAACCAGATGACAGTTGAATAAGAACCAGATGACAGTTGGATAAGGACTAGATGACAGTTGAATAAGAACCAGATGATAGTTGAATAAGAACCAGATGACAGTTGGATAAGAACCAGATGACAGTTGGATAAGGACCAGGAGACAGTTGGATAAGAACCAGATGACAGTTGGATAAGAACCAGATGACAGCTGCATAAGGACCAGATGACAGTTGGATAAGGACCAGATGACAGTTGAATAAGAACCAGATGACAGCTGCATAAGGACTAGATGACAGTTGAATAAGAAACAGATGACAGTTGAATAAGAACCAGATGACAGTTGGATAAGGACTAGATGACAGTTGAATAAGAACCAGATGACAGTTGGATAAGGACTAGATGAGAGTTGAATAAGAACCAGATGACAGTTGAATAAGAACCAGATGACAGTTGGATAAGAACCAGGAGACAGTTGGATAAGAACCAGATGACAGTTGGATAAGAACCAGATGACAGTTGGATAAGGACTAGATGACAGTTGGATATGAACCAGATGACAGTTGGATAAGGACTAGATGACAGTTGGATAAGGACTAGATGACAGTGGATAAGGACTAGATGACAGTTGAATAAGAACCAGATGACAGTTGGATAAGGACCAGGAGACAGTTGGATAAGGACTAGATGACAGTTGAATAAGGACCAGGAGACAGTTGGATAAGGACCAGATGACAGTGGATAAGGACTAGATGACAGTTGGATAAGAACCAGATGACAGTTGGATAAGGACCAGATGACAGTTGAATAAGAACCAGATGACAGTTGAATAAGAACCAGATGACAGTTGAATAAGGACTAGATGACAGTTGGATAAGGACTAGATGACAGTTGGATAAGGACCAGGAGACAGTTGGATAAGGACCAGATGACAGTTGGATAAGGACTAGATGACAGTTGGATAAGGACCAGATGACAGTTGAATAAGAACCAGATGACAGTTGGATAAGGACTAGATGACAGTTGGATAAGGACTAGATGACAGTTGAATAAGGACCAGATGACAGTTGAATAAGAACCAGATGACAGTTGGATAAGGACCAGATGACAGTGGATAAGGACTAGATGACAGTTGAATAAGAACCAGATGACAGTTGAATAAGGACCAGGAGACAGTTGGATAAGGACCAGATGACAGTGGATAAGGACTAGATGACAGTTGGATAAGGACTAGATGACAGTTGGATAAGGACTAGATGACAGTTGAATAAGGACTAGATGACAGTTGATAAGGACCAGGAGACAGTTGGATAAGGACCAGATGACAGTTGATAAGGACCCGGAGACAGTTGGATAAGGACCAGATGACAGTTGGATAAGGACCAGATGACAGTTGGATAAGGACTAGATGACAGTTGATAAGGACCAGGAGACTATTGGATAAGAACCAGATGACAGCTGCATAAGAACCAGATGACAGTTGGATAAGGACTAGATGACAGTTGAATAAGAACCAGATGACAGTTGAATAAGAACCAGATGACAGTTGGATAAGGACTAGATGACAGTTGAATAAGAACCAGATGACAGTTGGATAAGGACTAGATGACAGTTGAATAAGAACCAGATGATAGTTGAATAAGAACCAGATGACAGTTGGATAAGAACCAGATGACAGTTGGATAAGAACCAGATGACAGTTGGATAAGAACCAGATGACAGTTGGATAAGAACCAGATGACAGTTGGATAAGAACCAGATGACAGTTGGATAAGAACCAGATGACAGTTGGATAAGAACCAGATGACAGTTGGATAAGAAACAGATGACAGTTGGATAAGAACCAGATGACAGTTGGATAAGAACCAGATGACAGTTGGATAAGAACCAGATGACAGTTGGATAAGAACCAGATGACAGTTGGATAAGGACTAGATGACAGTTGAATAAGAACCAGATGACAGTTGGATAAGAACCAGATGACAGTTGGATAAGGACTAGATGACAGTTGAATAAGAACCAGATGACAGTTGAATAAGAACCAGATGACAGTTGGATAAGGACCAGATGACAGTTGAATAAGAACCAGATGACAGTTGAATAAGAACCAGATGACAGCTGCATAAGGACTAGATGACAGTTGGATAAGGACCAGATGACAGTTGATAAGGACCAGGAGACAGTTGGATAAGGACCAGATGACAGTTGGATAAGGACCAGATGACAGTTGGATAAGGACTAGATGACAGTTGGATAAGGACTAGATGACAGTTGATAAGGACCAGGAGACTATTGGATAAGAACCAGATGACAGCTGCATAAGAACCAGATGACAGTTGGATAATGACTAGTTGACAGTTGAATAAGAACCAGATGACAGTTGGATAAGGACCAGGAGACTATTGGATAAGGACCAGGAGACAGTTGGATAAGGACCAGATGACAGTTGGATAAGGACTAGATGACAGTTGGATAAGGACCAGGAGACAGTTGGATAAGGACTAGATGACAGTTGGATAAGGACCAGGAGACAGTTGGATAAGGACCAGATGACAGTGGATAAGGACTAGATGACAGTTGGATAAGGACTAGATGACTGTTGATAAGGACCAGGAGACTATTGGATAAGAACCAGATGACAGCTGCATAAGAACCAGATGACAGTTGGATAATGACTAGATGACAGTTGAATAAGAACTAGATGACAGTTGGATAAGGACAAGATGACAGTTGGATAAGGACTAGATGACAGTTGGATAAGGACCAGGAGACAGTTGGATAAGGACCAGATGACAGTTGGATAAGGACTAGACGACAGTTGGATAAGGACCAGATGACAGTTGGATAAGGACCAGGAGACAGTTGGATAAGGACCAGATGACAGTTGGATAAGGACCAGGAGACAGTTGGATAAGGACCAGATGACAGTTGGATAAGGACCAGGAGACAGTTGGATAAGGACCAGATGACAGTTGGATAAGAACCAGATGACAGCTGCATAAGGACCAGATGACAGTTGGATAAGGACCAGATGACAGTTGAATAAGAACCAGATGACAGCTGCATAAGGACTAGATGACAGTTGGATAAGGACTAGATGACAGTTGGATAAGGACCAGGAGACAGTTGGATAAGGACCAGATGACAGTTGGATAAGGACTAGACGACAGTTGGATAAGGACCAGATGACAGTTGGATAAGGACTAGATGACAGTTGAATAAGAACCAGATGATAGTTGAATAAGAACCAGATGACAGTTGGATAAGAACCAGATGACAGTTGGATAAGGACCAGGAGACAGTTGGATAAGAACCAGATGACAGTTGGATAAGAACCAGATGACAGCTGCATAAGGACCAGATGACAGTTGGATAAGGACCAGATGACAGTTGAATAAGAACCAGATGACAGCTGCATAAGGACTAGATGACAGTTGAATAAGAAACAGATGACAGTTGAATAAGAACCAGATGACAGTTGGATAAGGACTAGATGACAGTTGAATAAGAACCAGATGACAGTTGGATAAGGACTAGATGAGAGTTGAATAAGAACCAGATGACAGTTGAATAAGAACCAGATGACAGTTGGATAAGAACCAGGAGACAGTTGGATAAGAACCAGATGACAGTTGGATAAGAACCAGATGACAGTTGGATAAGGACTAGATGACAGTTGGATATGAACCAGATGACAGTTGGATAAGGACTAGATGACAGTTGGATAAGGACTAGATGACAGTGGATAAGGACTAGATGACAGTTGAATAAGAACCAGATGACAGTTGGATAAGGACCAGGAGACAGTTGGATAAGGACTAGATGACAGTTGAATAAGGACCAGGAGACAGTTGGATAAGGACCAGATGACAGTGGATAAGGACTAGATGACAGTTGGATAAGAACCAGATGACAGTTGGATAAGGACCAGATGACAGTTGAATAAGAACCAGATGACAGTTGAATAAGAACCAGATGACAGTTGAATAAGAACCAGATGACAGTTGAATAAGGACTAGATGACAGTTGGATAAGGACCAGGAGACAGTTGGATAAGGACCAGATGACAGTTGGATAAGGACTAGATGACAGTTGGATAAGGACCAGATGACAGTTGAATAAGAACCAGATGACAGTTGGATAAGGACTAGATGACAGTTGGATAAGGACTAGATGACAGTTGAATAAGGACCAGATGACAGTTGAATAAGGACCAGGAGACAGTTGGATAAGGACCAGATGACAGTGGATAAGGACTAGATGACAGTTGGATAAGGACTAGATGACAGTTGGATAAGGACTAGATGACAGTTGAATAAGGACTAGATGACAGTTGATAAGGACCATATGACAGTTGATAAGGACCCGGAGACAGTTGGATAAGGACCAGATGACAGTTGGATAAGGACCAGATGACAGTTGGATAAGGACTAGATGACAGTTGATAAGGACCAGGAGACTATTGGATAAGAACCAGATGACAGCTGCATAAGAACCAGATGAGAGTTGGATAAGGACTAGATGACAGTTGAATAAGAACCAGATGACAGTTGAATAAGAACCAGATGACAGTTGGATAAGGACTAGATGACAGTTGGATAAGAACCAGATGACAGTTGGATAAGGACTAGATGACAGTTGAATAAGAACCAGATGATAGTTGAATAAGAACCAGATGACAGTTGGATAAGAACCAGATGACAGTTGGATAAGAACCAGATGACAGTTGGATAAGAACCAGATGACAGTTGGATAAGAACCAGATGACAGTTGGATAAGAACCAGATGACAGTTGGATAAGAACCAGATGACAGTTGGATAAGAACCAGATGACAGTTGGATAAGAAACAGATGACAGTTGGATAAGAACCAGATGACAGTTGGATAAGAACCAGATGACAGTTGGATAAGAACCAGATGACAGTTGGATAAGGACTAGATGACAGTTGAATAAGAACCAGATGACAGTTGGATAAGAACCAGATGACAGTTGGATAAGGACTAGATGACAGTTGAATAAGAACCAGATGACAGTTGAATAAGAACCAGATGACAGTTGGATAAGGACCAGATGACAGTTGAATAAGAACCAGATGACAGTTGAATAAGAACCAGATGACAGCTGCATAAGGACTAGATGACAGTTGGATAAGGACCAGATGACAGTTGATAAGGACCAGGAGACAGTTGGATAAGGACCAGATGACAGTTGGATAAGGACCAGATGACAGTTGGATAAGGACTAGATGACAGTTGGATAAGGACTAGATGACAGTTGATAAGGACCAGGAGACTATTGGATAAGAACCAGATGACAGCTGCATAAGAACCAGATGACAGTTGGATAATGACTAGTTGACAGTTGAATAAGAACCAGATGACAGTTGGATAAGGACCAGGAGACTATTGGATAAGGACCAGGAGACAGTTGGATAAGGACCAGATGACAGTTGGATAAGGACTAGATGACAGTTGGATAAGGACCAGGAGACAGTTGGATAAGGACTAGATGACAGTTGGATAAGGACCAGGAGACAGTTGGATAAGGACCAGATGACAGTGGATAAGGACTAGATGACAGTTGGATAAGGACTAGATGACTGTTGATAAGGACCAGGAGACTATTGGATAAGAACCAGATGACAGCTGCATAAGAACCAGATGACAGTTGGATAGTGACTAGATGACAGTTGAATAAGAACTAGATGACAGTTGGATAAGGACAAGATGACAGTTGGATAAGGACTAGATGACAGTTGGATAAGGACCAGGAGACAGTTGGATAAGGACCAGATGACAGTTGGATAAGGACTAGACGACAGTTGGATAAGGACCAGATGACAGTTGGATAAGGACCAGGAGACAGTTGGATAAGGACCAGATGACAGTTGGATAAGGACCAGGAGACAGTTGGATAAGGACCAGATGACAGTTGGATAAGGACCAGGAGACAGTTGGATAAGGACCAGATGACAGTTGGATATGGACTAGACGACAGTTGGATAAGGACCAGATGACAGTTGGATAAGGACTAGATGACAGTTGGATAAGGACCAGGAGACAGTTGGATAAGGACCAGATGACAGTTGGATAAGGACCAGGAAACAGTTGGATAAGGACCAGATGACAGTTGGATAAGGACCAGATGACAGTTGGATAAGGACCAGATGACAGTTGGATAAGGACCAGATGACAGTTGAATAAGAAATAGATGACAGTTGGATAAGAACCAGATGACAGTTGGATAAGGACCAGATGACAGTTGGATAAGGACCAGATGACAGTTGAATAAGGACTAGATGACAGTTGGATAAGGACCAGGAGACTATTGGATAAGGACCAGATGACAGTTGGAATAGGACAAGATGACAGTTGGATAAGGACCAGGAGACAGTTGGATAAGGACCAGGAGACAGTTGGATAAGGACCAGGAGACAGTTGGATAAGGACCAGATGACAGTTGGATAAGGACCAGATGACAGTTGAATAAGGACTAGATGACAGTTGGATAAGGACCAGGAGACTATTGGATAAGGACCAGATGACAGTTGGATAAGGACTAGATGACAGTTGGATAAGGACCAGGAGACAGTTGGATAAGGACCAGATGACAGTTGGATAAGGACCAGGAGACAGTTGGATAAGGACCAGATGACAGTTGGATAAGGACCAGATGACAGTTGGATAAGGACCAGATGACAGTTGATAAGGACCAGGAGACAGTTGGATAAGGACTAGATGACAGTTGGATAAGGACCAGACGACAGTTGGATAAGGGCCAGACGACAGTTGGATAAGGGCCAGACGACAGTTGGATAAGGACCAGGAAACTGTTGGATGAGGACCAGGAGACAGTTGGATAAGGACCAGGAGACTGTTGGATAAGGACCAGGAGACTGTTGGATAAGGACCAGGAGACTGTTGGATAAGGACCAGACGACTGTTGGATAAGGACCAGATGACAGTTGGATAAGGACCAGGAGACAGTTGGATAAGGACTAGATGACAGTTGGATAAGGACTAGATGACAGTGGACAAGGACTAGATGACAGTTGGATAAGGACCAGACGACAGTTGGATAAGGGCCAGACGACAGTTGGATAAGGGCCAGACTACAGTTGGATAAGGACCAGGAAACTGTTGGATAAGGACCAGGAGACAGTTGGATAAGGACCAGGAGACTGTTGGATAAGGACCAGGAGACTGTTGGATAAGGACCAGGAGACTGTTGGATAAGGACCAGGAGACTGTTGGATAAGGACCAGGAGACTGTTGGATAAGGACCAGGAGACTGTTGGATAAGGACCAGGAGACTGTTGGATAAGGACCAGGAGACTGTTGGATAAGGACCAGGAGACTGTTGGATAAGGACCAGGAGACAGTTGGATAAGGACCAGGAGACAGTTGGATAAGGACCAGGAGACTGTTGGATAAGGACCAGGAGACTGTTGGATAAGGACCAGGAGACTGTTGGATAAGGACCAGGAGACTGTTGGATAAGGACCAGGAGACTGTTGGATAAGGACCAGGAGACTGTTGGATAAGGACCAGGAGACTGTTGGATAAGGACCAGGAGACAGTTGGATAAGGACCAGGAGACAGTTGGATAAGGACCAGGAGACTGTTGGATAAGGACCAGGAGACTGTTGGATAAGGACCAGACGACTGTTGGATAAGGACCAGGAGACAGTTGGATAAGGACCAGGAGACTGTTGGATAAGGACCAGGAGACTGTTGGATAAGGACCAGGAGACTGTTGGATAAGGACCAGGAGACTGTTGGATAAGGACCAGGAGACTGTTGGATAAGGACCAGGAGACTGTTGGATAAGGACCAGGAGACAGTTGGATAAGGACCAGGAGACTGTTGGATAAGGACCAGGAGACTGTTGGATAAGGACCAGACGACTGTTGGATAAGGACCAGGAGACAGTTGGATAAGGACCAGGAGACAGTTGGATAAGGACCAGGAGACTGTTGGATAAGGACCAGGAGACTGTTGGATAAGGACCAGACGACTGTTGGATAAGGACCAGGAGACAGTTGGATAAGGACCAGGAGACAGTTGGATAAGGACCAGGAGACAGTTGGATAAGGACCAGGAGACTGTTGGATAAGGACCAGACGACTGTTGGATAAGGACCAGGAGACAGTTGGATAAGGACCAGGAGACAGTTGGATAAGGACCAGGAGACAGTTGGATAAGGACCAGGAGACAGTTGGATAAGGACCAGGAGACTGTTGGATAAGGACCAGACGACTGTTGGATAAGGACCAGGAGACAGTTGGATAAGGACCAGGAGACAGTTGGATAAGGACCAGGAGACAGTTGGATAAGGACCAGGAGACTGTTGGATAAGGACCAGACGACTGTTGGATAAGGACCAGGAGACAGTTGGATAAGGACCAGGAGACAGTTGGATAAGGACCAGGAGACAGTTGGATAAGGACCAGGAGACAGTTGGATAAGGACCAGGAGACTGTTGGATAAGGACCAGGAGACAGTTGGATAAGGACCAGGAGACAGTTGGATAAGGACCAGGAGACAGTTGGATAAGGACCAGGAGACTGTTGGATAAGAACCAGATGACAGTTGGATAAGAACCAGATGACAGTTGGATAAGGACTAGATGACAGTTGAATAAGAACCAGATGACAGTTGAATAAGAACCAGATGACAGTTGGATAAGGACCAGATGACAGTTGAATAAGGACCAGATGACAGTTGAATAAGAACCAGATGACAGTTGAATAAGAACCAGATGACAGTTGAATAAGAACCAGATGACAGTTGAATAAGAACCAGATGACAGTTGAATAAGAACCAGATGACAGCTGCATAAGGACTAGATGACAGTTGGATAAGGACCAGATGACAGTTGAATAAGAACCAGATGACAGCTGCATAAGGACTAGATGACAGTTGAATAAGAACCAGATGACAGTTGAATAAGAACCAGATGACAGTTGGATAAGGACTAGATGACAGTTGAATAAGAACCAGATGACAGTTGGATAAGGACCAGATGACAGTTGGATAAGGACTAGATGACAGTGGATAAGGACTAGATGACAGTGGATAAGGACTAGATGACAGTTGAATAAGAACCAGATGACAGTTGGATAAGGACCAGGAGACAGTTGGATAAGGACTAGATGACAGTTGAATAAGGACCAGGAGACAGTTGGATAAGGACCAGATGACAGTGGATAAGGACTAGATGACAGTTGGATAAGAACCAGATGACAGTTGGATAAGGACCAGATGACAGTTGAATAAGAACCAGATGACAGTTGAATAAGAACCAGATGACAGTTGAATAAGGACTAGATGACAGTTGGATAAGGACTAGATGACAGTTGGATAAGGACCAGGAGACAGTTGGATAAGGACCAGATGACAGTTGGATAAGGACTAGATGACAGTTGGATAAGGACCAGATGACAGTTGAATAAGAACCAGATGACAGTTGGATAAGGACTAGATGACAGTTGAATAAGGACCAGATGACAGTTGAATAAGAACCAGATGACAGTTGGATAAGGACCAGATGACAGTGGATAAGGACTAGATGACAGTTGAATAAGAACCAGATGACAGTTGAATAAGGACCAGGAGACAGTTGGATAAGGACCAGATGACAGTTGGATAAGGACTAGATGACAGTTGAATAAGAACCAGATGACAGTTGAATAAGGACTAGATGACAGTTGGATAAGGACCAGATGACAGTTGAATAAGAACCAGATGACAGTTGGATAAGGACCAGGAGACAGTTGGATAAGGACCAGATGACAGTGGATAAGGACTAGATGACAGTTGAATAAGAACCAGATGACAGTTGAATAAGGACTAGATGACAGTTGGATAAGGACCAGGAGACTGTTGGATAAGGACCAGGAGACTGTTGGATAAGGACCAGGAGACTGTTGGATAAGGACCAGGAGACTGTTGGATAAGGACCAGGAGACTGTTGGATAAGGACCAGGAGACTGTTGGATAAGGACCAGGAGACAGTTGGATAAGGACCAGGAGACTGTTGGATAAGGACCAGGAGACTATTGGATAAGGACCAGACGACAGTTGGATAAGGACCAGGAGACAGTTGGATAAGGACCAGGAGACTGTTGGATAAGGACCAGGAGACTGTTGGATAAGGACCAGACGACTGTTGGATAAGGACCAGGAGACAGTTGGATAAGGACCAGGAGACAGTTGGATAAGGACCAGGAGACAGTTGGATAAGGACCAGGAGACTGTTGGATAAGGACCAGACGACTGTTGGATAAGGACCAGGAGACAGTTGGATAAGGACCAGGAGACAGTTGGATAAGGACCAGGAGACAGTTGGATAAGGACCAGGAGACTGTTGCATAAGGACCAGACGACTGTTGGATAAGGACCAGGAGACAGTTGGATAAGGACCAGGAGACAGTTGGATAAGGACCAGGAGACAGTTGGATAAGGACCAGGAGACAGTTGGATAAGGACCAGGAGACAGTTGGATAAGGACCAGGAGACTGTTGGATAAGGACCAGGAGACTGTTGGATAA
This sequence comes from Eledone cirrhosa, assembly GCA_964016885.1. Lineage (NCBI taxonomy): Eukaryota > Metazoa > Mollusca > Cephalopoda > Octopoda > Eledonidae > Eledone > Eledone cirrhosa. The sequence goes on from OZ024743.1 coordinate 2,212,678, forward strand.
GGACCAGGAGACTGTTGGATAAGGACCAGACGACTGTTGGATAAGGACCAGGAGACAGTTGGATAAGGACCAGGAGACAGTTGGATAAGGACCAGGAGACAGTTGGATAAGGACCAGGAGACAGTTGGATAAGGACCAGGAGACTGTTGGATAAGGACCAGGAGACAGTTGGATAAGGACCAGACGACTGTTGGATAAGGACCAGGAGACAGTTGGATAAGGACCAGGAGACTGTTGGATAAGGACCAGACGACTGTTGGATAAGGAGCAGGAGACAGTTGGATAAGGACCAGGAGACAGTTGGATAAGGACCAGGAGACAGTTGGATAAGGACCAGGAGACTGTTGGATAAGGACCAGACGACTGTTGGATAAGGACCAGGAGACAGTTGGATAAGGACCAGGAGACAGTTGGATAAGGACCAGGAGACAGTTGGATAAGGACCAGGAGACTGTTGGATAAGGACCAGACGACTGTTGGATAAGGACCAGGAGACAGTTGGATAAGGACCAGGAGACAGTTGGATAAGGACCAGGAGACAGTTGGATAAGGACCAGGAGACAGTTGGATAAGGACCAGGAGACTGTTGGATAAGGACCAGGAGACAGTTGGATAAGGACCAGGAGACAGTTGGATAAGGACCAGGAGACTGTTGGATAAGGACCAGACGACTGTTGGATAAGAACCAGGAGACAGTTGGATAAGGACCAGGAGACTGTTGGATAAGGACCAGACGACTGTTGGATAAGGACCAGGAGACAGTTGGATAAGGACCAGGAGACAGTTGGATAAGGACCAGGAGACAGTTGGATAAGGACCAGGAGACTGTTGGATAAGAACCAGATGACAGTTGGATAAGAACCAGATGACAGTTGGATAAGGACTAGATGACAGTTGAATAAGAACCAGATGACAGTTGAATAAGAACCAGATGACAGTTGGATAAGGACCAGATGACAGTTGAATAAGAACCAGATGACAGTTGAATAAGAACCAGATGACAGTTGAATAAGAACCAGATGACAGTTGAATAAGAACCAGATGACAGTTGAATAAGAACCAGATGACAGCTGCATAAGGACTAGATGACAGTTGGATAAGGACCAGATGACAGTTGAATAAGAACCAGATGACAGCTGCATAAGGACTAGATGACAGTTGAATAAGAACCAGATGACAGTTGAATAAGAACCAGATGACAGTTGGATAAGGACTAGATGACAGTTGAATAAGAACCAGATGACAGTTGGATAAGGACTAGATGACAGTTGAATAAGAACCAGATGACAGTTGAATAAGAACCAGATGACAGTTGAATAAGAACCAGATGACAGTTGGATAAGGACCAGGAGACAGTTGGATAAGAACCAGATGACAGTTGGATAAGAACCAGATGACAGTTGGATAAGGACTAGATGACAGTTGGATAAGAACCAGATGACAGTTGGATAAGGACGAGATGACAGTTGGATAAGGACTAGATGACAGTGGATAAGGACTAGATGACAGTGGATAAGGACTAGATGACAGTTGAATAAGAACCAGATGACAGTTGGATAAGGACCAGGAGACAGTTGGATAAGGACTAGATGACAGTTGAATAAGGACCAGGAGACAGTTGGATAAGGACCAGATGACAGTGGATAAGGACTAGATGACAGTTGGATAAGAACCAGATGACAGTTGGATAAGGACCAGATGACAGTTGAATAAGAACCAGATGACAGTTGAATAAGAACCAGATGACAGTTGAATAAGGACTAGATGACAGTTGGATAAGGACTAGATGACAGTTGGATAAGGACCAGGAGACAGTTGGATAAGGACCAGATGACAGTTGGATAAGGACTAGATGACAGTTGGATAAGGACCAGATGACAGTTGAATAAGAACCAGATGACAGTTGGATAAGGACTAGATGACAGTTGAATAAGGACCAGATGACAGTTGAATAAGAACCAGATGACAGTTGGATAAGGACCAGATGACAGTGGATAAGGACTAGATGACAGTTGAATAAGAACCAGATGACAGTTGAATAAGGACCAGGAGACAGTTGGATAAGGACCAGATGACAGTTGGATAAGGACTAGATGACAGTTGAATAAGAACCAGATGACAGTTGAATAAGGACTAGATGACAGTTGGATAAGGACCAGATGACAGTTGAATAAGAACCAGATGACAGTTGGATAAGGACCAGGAGACAGTTGGATAAGGACCAGATGACAGTGGATAAGGACTAGATGACAGTTGAATAAGAACCAGATGACAGTTGAATAAGGACTAGATGACAGTTGGATAAGGACCAGATGACAGTGGATAAGGACTAGATGACAGTTGAATAAGAACCAGATGACAGTTGGATAAGGACTAGATGACAGTTGGATAAGGACTAGATGACAGTTGGATAAGGACTAGATGACAGTTGGATAAGGACTAGATGACAGTTGAATAAGGACTAGATGACAGTTGATAAGGACCAGGAGACAGTTGGATAAGGACCAGATGACAGTTGATAAGGACCAGGAGACAGTTGGATAAGGACCAGATGACAGTTGGATAAGGACCAGATGACAGTTGGATAAGGACTAGATGACAGTTGATAAGGACCAGGAGACTATTGGATAAGAACCAGATGACAGCTGCATAAGAAGCAGATGACAGTTGGATAAGGACTAGATGACAGTTGAATAAGAACCAGATGACAGTTGAATAAGAACCAGATGACAGTTGGATAAGGACTAGATGACAGTTGAATAAGAACCAGATGACAGTTGGATAAGTACTAGATGACAGTTGAATAAGAACCAGATGATAGTTGAATAAGAACCAGATGACAGTTGGATAAGAACCAGATGACAGTTGGATAAGAACCAGATGACAGTTGGATAAGAACCAGATGACAGCTGGATAAGAACCAGATGACAGCTGGATAAGAACCAGATGACAGTTGGATAAGAACCAGATGACAGTTGGATAAGAACCAGATGACAGTTGGATAAGAACCAGATGACAGTTGGATAAGAACCAGATGACAGTTGGATAAGAACCAGATGACAGTTGGATAAGGACTAGATGACAGTTGAATAAGAACCAGATGACAGTTGGATAAGAACCAGATGACAGTTGGATAAGGACTAGATGACAGTTGAATAAGAACCAGATGACAGTTGAATAAGAACCAGATGACAGTTGGATAAGGACCAGATGACAGTTGAATAAGAACCAGATGACAGTTGAATAAGAACCAGATGACAGTTGAATAAAGACCAGATGACAGCTGCATAAGGACTAGATGACAGTTGGATAAGGACCAGATGACAGTTGATAAGGACAAGGAGACAGTTGGATAAGGACCAGATGACAGTTGGATAAGGACCAGATGACAGTTGGATAAGGACTAGATGACAGTTGGATAAGGACTAGATGACAGTTGGATAAGGACCAGACGACTGTTGGATAAGGACCAGGAGACTATTGGATAAGGACCAGATGACAGTTGGATAAGGACCAGATGACAGTTGGATAAGGACTAGATGACAGTTGGATAAGGACTAGATGACAGTTGGATAAGGACCAGGAGACAGTTGGATAAGGACTAGATGACAGTTGGATAAGGACCAGGAGACAGTTGGATAAGGACCAGATGACAGTGGATAAGGACTAGATGACAGTTGGATAAGGACCAGACGACTGTTGGATAAGGACCAGGAGACTATTGGATAAGGACCAGGAGACAGTTGGACAAGGACCAGATGACAGTTGGATAAGGACTAGATGACAGTTGGATAAGGACTAGATGACAGTTGGATAAGGACCAGGAGACAGTTGGATAAGGACTAGATGACAGTTGGATAAGGACCAGGAGACAGTTGGATAAGGACCAGATGACAGTGGATAAGGACTAGATGACAGTTGGATAAGGACTAGATGACTGTTGATAAGGACCAGGAGACTATTGGATAAGAACCAGATGACAGCTGCATAAGAACCAGATGACAGTTGGATAATGACTAGATGACAGTTGAATAAGAACTAGATGACAGTTGGATAAGGACTAGATGACAGTTGGATAAGGACTAGATGACAGTTGGATAAGGACCAGGAGACAGTTGGATAAGGACCAGATGACAGTTGGATAAGGACTAGACGACAGTTGGATAAGGACCAGATGACAGTTGGATAAGGACCAGGAGACAGTTGGATAAGGACCAGATGACAGTTGGATAAGGACCAGGAGACAGTTGGATAAGGACCAGATGACAGTTGGATAAGGACCAGGAGACAGTTGGATAAGGACCAGATGACAGTTGGATATGGACTAGACGACAGTTGGATAAGGACCAGATGACAGTTGGATAAGGACTAGATGACAGTTGGATAAGGACCAGGAGACAGTTGGATAAGGACCAGATGACAGTTGGATAAGGACCAGATGACAGTTGGATAAGGACCAGGAGACAGTTGGATAAGGACCAGATGACAGTTGGATAAGGACCAGATGACAGTTGGATAAGGACCAGATGACAGTTGGATAAGGACCAGATGACAGTTGAATAAGAACTAGATGACAGTTGGATAAGAACCAGATGACAGTTGGATAAGGACCAGATGACAGTTGGATAAGGACCAGATGACAGTTGAATAAGGACTAGATGACAGTTGGATAAGGACCAGGAGACTATTGGATAAGGACCAGATGACAGTTGGATAAGGACTAGATGACAGTTGGATAAGGACCAGGAGACAGTTGGATAAGGACCAGGAGACAGTTGGATAAGGACCAGGAGACAGTTGGATAAGGACCAGGAGACAGTTGGATAAGGACCAGATGACAGTTGGATAAGGACCAGATGACAGTTGAATAAGGACTAGATGACAGTTGGATAAGGACCAGGAGACTATTGGATAAGGACCAGATGACAGTTGGATAAGGACTAGATGACAGTTGGATAAGGACCAGGAGACAGTTGGATAAGGACCAGATGACAGTTGGATAAGGACCAGGAGACAGTTGGATAAGGACCAGATGACAGTTGGATAAGGACCAGATGACAGTTGGATAAGGACCAGATGACAGTTGACAAGGACCAGATGACAGTTGGATAAGGACCAGGAGACAGTTGGATAAGGACTAGATGACAGTTGGATAAGGACCAGGAGACAGTTGGATAAGGACTAGATGACAGTTGGATAAGGACCAGACGACAGTTGGATAAGGGCCAGACGACAGTTGGATAAGGGCCAGACTACAGTTGGATAAGGACCAGGAAACTGTTGGATAAGGACCAGGAAACTGTTGGATAAGGACCAGGAGACAGTTGGATAAGGACCAGGAGACTGTTGGATAAGGACCAGGAGACTTGGATAAGGACCAGGAGACTGTTGGATAAGGACCAGACGACTGTTGGATAAGGACCAGGAGACAGTTGGATAAGGACCAGGAGACAGTTGGATAAGGACTAGATGACAGTTGGATAAGGACTAGATGACAGTGGACAAGGACTAGATGACAGTTGGATAAGGACCAGACGACAGTTGGATAAGGGGCAGACGACAGTTGGATAAGGACCAGGAAACTGTTGGATAAAGACCAGGAGACAGTTGGATAAGGACCAGGAGACTGTTGGATAAGGGCCAGACGACAGTTGGATAAGGACCAGGAAACTGTTGGATAAGGACCAGGAGACAGTTGGATAAGGACCAGGAGACTGTTGGATAAGGACCAGACGACTGTTGGATAAGGACCAGGAGACAGTTGGATAAGGGCCAGACGACAGTTGGATAAGGGCCAGACGACAGTTGGATAAGGGCCAGACGACAGTTGGATAAGGGCCAGACGACAGTTGGATAAGGACCAGGAGACAGTTGGATAAGGACCAGGAGACTGTTGGATAAGGACCAGGAGACTGTTGGATAAGGACCAGGAGACTGTTGGATAAGGACCAGGAGACTGTTGGATAAGGACCAGGAGACTGTTGGATAAGGACCAGGAGACTGTTGGATAAGGACCAGGAGACTGTTGGATAAGGACCAGGAGACAGTTGGATAAGGACCAGGAGACAGTTGGATAAGGACCAGGAGACTGTTGGATAAGGACCAGGAGACTGTTGGATAAGGACCAGACGACTGTTGGATAAGGACCAGGAGACTGTTGGATAAGGACCAGACGACTGTTGGATAAGGACCAGGAGACAGTTGGATAAGGACCAGGAGACTGTTGGATAAGGACCAGGAGACTGTTGGATAAGGACCAGGAGACTGTTGGATAAGGACCAGGAGACAGTTGGATAAGGACCAGGAGACTATTGGATAAGGACCAGACGACTGTTGGATAAGGACCAGGAGACTGTTGGATAAGGACCAGACGACTGTTGGATAAGGACCAGGAGACTGTTGGATAAGGACCAGGAGACTGTTGGATAAGGACCAGGAGACAGTTGGATAACACCAGGAGACAGTTGGATAAGGACCAGGAGACTATTGGATAAGGACCAGGAGACTGTTGGATAAGGACCAGACGACTGTTGGATAAGGACCAGGAGACTGTTGGATAAGGACCAGACGACTGTTGGATAAGGACCAGGAGACTGTTGGATAAGGACCAGGAGACTGTTGGATAAGGACCAGGAGACTGTTGGATAAGGACCAGGAGACTGTTGGATAAGGACCAGGAGACTGTTGGATAAGGACCAGGAGACAGTTGGATAAGGACCAGGAGACAGTTGGATAAGGACCAGGAGACTATTGGATAAGGACCAGGAGACTGTTGGATAAGGACCAGACGACTGTTGGATAAGGACCAGGAGACTGTTGGATAAGGACCAGGAGACAGTTGGATAAGGACCAGAAGACAGTTGGATAAGGACCAGGAGACTGTTGGATAAGGACCAGGAGACTGTTGGATAAGGACCAGGAGACAGTTGGATAAGGACCAGGAGACAGTTGGATAAGGACCAGACGAAAGTAGGATAAGGACCAGGAGACTGTTGGATAAGGACCAGGAGACAGTTGGATAAGGACCAGGAGACTGTTGGATAAGGACCAGACGACTGTTGGATAAGGACCAGGAGACTGTTGGATAAGGACCAGGAGACTATTGGATAAGGACCAGGAGACTGTTGGATAAGGACCAGGAGACAGTTGGATAAGGACCAGGAGACAGTTGGATAAGGACCAGACGAAAGTAGGATAAGGACCAGGAGACTGTTGGATAAGGACCAGGAGACTGTTGGATAAGGACCAGGAGACAGTTGGATAAGGACCAGACGAAAGTAGGATAAGGACCAGACGAAAGTAGGATAAGGACCAGGAGACTGTTGGATAAGGACCAGGAGACTGTTGGATAAGGACCAGACGACTGTTGGATAAGGACCAGGAGACTGTTGGATAAGGACCAGGAGACAGTTGGATAAGGACCAGGAGACAGTTGGATAAGGACCAGGAGACTGTTGGATAAGGACCAGGAGACTGTTGGATAAGGACCAGGAGACAGTTGGATAAGGACCAGGAGACAGTTGGATAAGGACCAGGAGACTGTTGGATAAGGACCAGACGAAAGTAGGATAAGGACCAGGAGACTGTTGGATAAGGACCAGGAGACTGTTGGATAAGGACCAGGAGACAGTTGGATAAGGACCAGACGAAAGTAGGATAAGGACCAGACGAAAGTAGGATAAGGACCAGGAGACTGTTGGATAAGGACCAGGAGACTGTTGGATAAGGACCAGGAGACTGTTGGATAAGGACCAGGAGACTGTTGGATAAGGACCAGGAGACAGTTGGATAAGGACCAGACGAAAGTAGGATAAGGACCAGACGAAAGTAGGATAAGGACCAGGAGACTGTTGGATAAGGACCAGGAGACTGTTGGATAAGGACCAGGAGACTGTTGGATAAGGACCAGGAGACTGTTGGATAAGGACCAGGAGACTGTTGGCTAAGGACCAGGAGACTGTTGGATAAGGACCAGACGAAAGTAGGATAAGGACCAGACGAAAGTAGGATAAGGACCAGGAGACTGTTGGATAAGGACCAGGAGACTGTTGGATAAGGACCAGGAGACTGTTGGATAAGGACCAGGAGACTGTTGGATAAGGACCAGGAGACTGTTGGATAAGGACCAGACGAAAGTAGGATAAGGACCAGACGAAAGTAGGATAAGGACCAGGAGACTGTTGGATAAGGACCAGGAGACTGTTGGATAAGGACCAGGAGACTGTTGGATAAGGACCAGGAGACTGTTGGATAAGGACCAGGAGACTGTTGGATAAGGACCAGGAGACTGTTGGATAAGGACCAGGAGACAGTTGGATAAGGACCAGGAGACTGTTGGATAAGGACCAGACGAAAGTAGGATAAGGACCAGACGAAAGTAGGATAAGGACCAGGAGACTGTTGGATAAGGACCAGGAGACAGTTGGATAAGGACCAGACGACTGTTGGATAAGGACCAGGAGACTGTTGGATAAGGACCAGGAGACTGTCGGATAAGGACCAGACGACTGTTGGATAAGGACCAGGAGACAGTTGGATAAGGACCAGGAGACAGTTGGATAAGGACCAGGAGACAGCTGGATAAGGACCAGGAGACTGTTGGATAAGGACCAGGAGACTGTTGGATAAGGACCAGGAGACTGTTGGATAAGGACCAGGAGACAGTTGGATAAGGACCAGGAGACAGTTGGATAAGGACCAGGAGACAGTTGGATAAGGACCAGGAGACAGCTGGATAAGGACCAGGAGACTGTTGGATAAGGACCAGGAGACAGTTGGATAAGGACCAGGAGACAGTTGGATAAGGACCAGGAGACAGTTGGATAAGGACCAGGAGACAGTTGGATAAGGACCAGGAGACAGTTGGATAAGGACCAGGAGACAGTTGGATAAGGACCAGGAGACTGTTGGATAAGGACCAGGAGACAGTTGGATAAGGACCAGGAGACTGTTGGATAAGGACCAGACGAAAGTAGGATAAGGACCAGGAGACTGTTGGATAAGGACCAGGAGACAGTTGGATAAGGACCAGGAGACAGTTGGATAAGGACCAGGAGACAGTTGGATAAGGACCAGGAGACTGTTGGATAAGGACCAGGAGACAGTTGGATAAGGACCAGGAGACTGTTGGATAAGGACCAGACGAAAGTAGGATAAGGACCAGGAGACTGTTGGATAAGGACCAGGAGACTGTTGGATAAGGACCAGGAGACTGTTGGATAAGGACCAGGAGACAGTTGGATAAGGACCAGGAGACTGTTGGATAAGGACCAGGAGACAGTTGGATAAGGACCAGGAGACAGTTGGATAAGGACCAGGAGACAGTTGGATAAGGACCAGGAGACTGTTGGATAAGGACCAGGAGACAGTTGGATAAGGACCAGATGACTGTTGGATAAGGACCAGGAGACTGTTGGATGAGGACCAGGAGACAGTTGGATAAGGGCCAGACGACTGTTGGATAAGGACCAGGAGACAGTTGGATAAGGACCAGGAGACTGTTGGATGAGGACCAGGAGACTGTTGGATAAGGACCAGGAGACAGTTGGATAAGGACCAGGAGACAGTTGGATAAGGACCAGGAGACTGTTGGATGAGGACCAGGAGACAGTTGGATAAGGGCCAGACGACTGTTGGATAAGGACCAGGAGACAGTTGGATAAGGACCAGGAGACAGTTGGATAAGGACCAGGAGACTGTTGGATAAGGACCAGACGAAAGTAGGATAAGGACCAGGAGACTGTTGGATAAGGACCAGGAGACAGTTGGATAAGGACCAGGAGACTGTTTGATAAGGACCAGGAGACCGTTGGATAAGGACCAGACGAAAGTAGGATAAGGACCAGGAGACTGTTGGATAAGGACCAGGAGACTGTTGGATAAGGACCAGGAGACAGTTGGATAAGGACCAGGAGACAGTTGGATAAGGACCAGACGACTGTTGGATAAGGACCAGGAGACAGTTGGATAAGGACCAGGAGACAGTTGGATAAGGACCAGGAGACTGTTGGATAAGGACCAGGAGACTGTTGGATAAGGACCAGACGACTGTTGGATAAGGACCAGGAGACAGTTGGATAAGGACCAGGAGACAGTTGGATAAGGACCAGGAGACTGTTGGATAAGGACCAGGAGACTGTTGGATAAGGACCAGGAGACTGTTGGATAAGGACCAGACGACTGTTGGATAAGGACCAGGAGACAGTTGGATAAGGACCAGGAGACAGTTAGGATAAGGACCAGACGACTGTTGGATAAGGACCAGGAGACTGTTGGATAAGGACCAGACGACTGTTGGATAAGGACCAGGAGACAGTTGGATAAGGACCAGGAGACAGTTGGATAAGGACCAGGAGACAGTTGGATAAGGACCAGGAGACAGTTGGATAAGGACCAGGAGACTGTTGGATAAGGACCAGGAGACTGTTGGATAAGGACCAGGAGACAGTTGGATAAGGACCAGGAGACAGTTGGATAAGGACCAGGAGACAGTTGGATAAGGACCAGGAGACAGTTGGATAAGGACCAGGAGACAGTTGGATAAGGACCAGGAGACTGTTGGATAAGGACCAGGAGACTGTTGGATAAGGACCAGGAGACTGTTGGATAAGGACCAGGAGACAGTTGGATAAGGACCAGGAGACTGTTGGATAAGGACCAGGAGACAGTTGGATAAGGACCAGGAGACAGTTGGATAAGGACCAGGAGACTGTTGGATAAGGACCAGGAGACAGTTGGATAAGGACCAGACGACTGTTGGATAAGGACCAGGAGACTGTTGGATGAGGACCAGGAGACAGTTGGATAAGGGCCAGACGACTGTTGGATAAGGACCAGGAGACAGTTGGATAAGGACCAGGAGACTGTTGGATGAGGACCAGGAGACTGTTGGATAAGGACCAGGAGACAGTTGGATAAGGACCAGGAGACAGTTGGATAAGGACCAGGAGACAGTTGGATAAGGACCAGGAGACTGTTGGATGAGGACCAGGAGACAGTTGGATAAGGGCCAGACGACTGTTGGATAAGGACCAGGAGACAGTTGGATAAGGACCAGGAGACTGTTGGATAAGGACCAGGAGACTGTTGGATGAGGACCAGGAGACAGTTGGATAAGGACCAGGAGACTGTTGGATGAGGACCAGGAGACTGTTGGATAAGGACCAGGAGACAGTTGGATAAGGACCAGGAGACAGTTGGATAAGGACCAGGAGACTGTTGGATGAGGACCAGGAGACAGTTGGATAAGGGCCAGACGACTGTTGGATAAGGACCAGGAGACAGTTGGATAAGGACCAGGAGACTGTTGGATAAGGACCAGGAGACAGTTGGATAAGGACCAGGAGACTGTTGGATGAGGACCAGGAGACAGTTGGATAAGGGCCAGACGACTGTTGGATAAGGACCAGGAGACAGTTGGATGAGGACCAGGAGACTGTTGGATAAGGACCAGGAGACTGTTGGATGAGGACCAGGAGACTGTTGGATAAGGGACAGGAGACTGTTGGATGAGGACCAGGAGACAGTTGGATAAGGACCAGGAGACTGTTGGATGAGGATCAGGAGACTGTTGGATAAGGACCAGGAGACAGTTGGATAAGGACCAGACGACAGTTGGATAAGGGCCAGGAGACTGTTGGATAAGGACCAGGAGACAGTTGGATAAGGACCAGGAGACTATTGGATAAGGACCAGACGACTGTTGGATAAGGACCAGGAGACAGTTGGATAAGGACCAGGAGACTGTTGGATAAGGACCAGGAGACTGTTGGATAAGGACCAGGAGACTGTTGGATAAGGACCAGGAGACAGTTGGATAAGGACCAGGAGACTGTTGGATAAGGACCAGGAGACTGTTGGATAAGGACCAGGAGACAGTTGGATAAGGACCAGGAGACAGTTGGATAAGGACCAGGAGACTGTTGGATAAGGACCAGGAGACAGTTGGATAAGGACCAGACGACTGTTGGATAAGGACCAGGAGACTGTTAGATGAGGACCAGGAGACAGTTGGATAAGGGCCAGACGACTGTTGGATGAGGACCAGGAGACAGTTGGATGAGGACCAGGAGACTGTTGGATAAGGACCAGGAGACTGTTGGATGAGGACCAGGAGACAGTTGGATAAGGACCAGGAGACAGTTGGATAAGGACCAGACGACTGTTGGATGAGGACCAGGAGACAGTTGGATAAGGACCAGGAGACTGTTGGATAAGGACCAGGAGACAGTTGGATGAGGACCAGGAGACAGTTGGATAAGGACCAGGAGACAGTTGGATAAGGACCAGACGACTGTTGGATAAGGACCAGGAGACTGTTGGATGAGGACCAGGAGACAGTTGGATAAGGACCAGGAGACTGTTGGATAAGGACCAGGAGACTGTTGGATGAGGACCAGGAGACAGTTGGATAAGGACCAGGAGACAGTTGGATAAGGACCAGACGACTGTTGGATAAGGACCAGGAGACTGTTGGATAAGGACCAGGAGACTGTTGGATAAGGACCAGGAGACAGTTGGATAAGGACCAGACGACTGTTGGATAAGGACCAGGAGACAGTTGGATAAGGACCAGGAGACAGTTGGATAAGGGCCAGACGACTGTTGGATAAGGACCAGGAGACAGTTGGATAAGGACCAGGAGACAGTTGGATAAGGACCAGACGACTGTTGGATAAGGACCAGGAGACAGTTGGATAAGGACCAGGAGACAGTTGGATAAGGGCCAGACGACTGTTGGATAAGGACCAGGAGACAGTTGGATAAGGACCAGACGACTGTTGGATAAGGACCAGGAGACAGTTGGATAAGGACCAGGAGACTGTTGGATAAGGACCAGGAGACTGTTGGATAAGGACCAGGAGACAGTTGGATAAGGACCAGACGACTGTTGGATAAGGACCAGGAGACTGTTGGATGAGGACCAGGAGACAGTTGGATAAGGGCCAGACGACTGTTGGATAAGGACCAGGAGACAGTTGGATAAGGACCAGGAGACTGTTGGATAAGGACCAGGAGACTGTTGGATGAGGACCAGGAGACTGTTGGATAAGGGCCAGGAGACTGTTGGATGAGGACCAGGAGACAGTTGGATAAGGACCAGGAGACTGTTGGATGAGGACCAGGAGACAGTTGGATAAGGACCAGGAGACTGTTGGATAAGGACCAGGAGACTGTTGGATGAGGACCAGGAGACAGTTGGATAAGGACCAGGAGACAGTTGGATAAGGACCAGACGACTGTTGGATAAGGACCAGGAGACTGTTGGATAAGGACCAGGAGACTGTTGGATAAGGACCAGGAGACAGTTGGATAAGGACCAGACGACTGTTGGATAAGGACCAGGAGACAGTTGGATAAGGACCAGGAGACAGTTGGATAAGGGCCAGACGACTGTTGGATAAGGACCAGGAGACAGTTGGATAAGGACTAGACGACTGTTGGATAAGGACCAGGAGACAGTTGGATAAGGACCAGGAGACAGTTGGATAAGGACCAGACGACTGTTGGATAAGGACCAGCAGACAGTTGGATAAGGACCAGGAGACAGTTGGATAAGGACCAGACGACTGTTGGATAAGGACCAGGAGACAGTTGGATAAGGACCAGACGACTGTTGGATAAGGACCAGGAGACAGTTGGATAAGGACCAGGAGACAGTTGGATAAGGGCCAGACGACTGTTGGATAAGGACCAGGAGACAGTTGGATAAGGACCAGACGACTGTTGGATAAGGACCAGGAGACAGTTGGATAAGGACCAGGAGACTGTTGGATAAGGACCAGGAGACAGTTGGATAAGGACCAGGAGACTGTTGGATAAGGACCAGGAGACTGTTGGATAAGGACCAGGAGACAGTTGGATAAGGACCAGGAGACTGTTGGATGAGGACCAGGAGACTGTTGGATAAGGACCAGGAGACAGTTGGATAAGGACCAGGAGACTGTTGGAAAAGGACCAGGAGACTGTTGGATAAGGACCAGGAGACTGTTGGATAAGGACCAGGAGACTGTTGGATAAGGACCAGACGAAAGTAGGATAAGGACCAGACGAAAGTAGGATAAGGACCAGGAGACTGTTGGATAAGGACCAGGAGACTGTTGGATAAGGACCAGGAGACTGTTGGATAAGGACCAGGAGACTGTTGGATAAGGACCAGGAGACTGTTGGATAAGGACCAGACGAAAGTAGGATAAGGACCAGGAGACTGTTGGATAAGGACCAGGAGACAGTTGGATAAGGACCAGGAGACTGTTGGATAAGGACCAGGAGACAGTTGGATAAGGACCAGGAGACTGTTGGATAAGGACCAGACGAAAGTAGGATAAGGACCAGACGAAAGTAGGATAAGGACCAGGAGACTGTTGGATAAGGACCAGGAGACTGTTGGATAAGGACCAGGAGACAGTTGGATAAGGACCAGGAGACTGTTGGATAAGGACCAGACGAAAGTAGGATAAGGACCAGACGAAAGTAGGATAAGGACCAGGAGACTGTTGGATAAGGACCAGGAGACAGTTGGATAAGGACCAGACGACTGTTGGATAAGGACCAGGAGACTGTTGGATAAGGACCAGGAGACTGTCGGATAAGGACCAGACGACTGTTGGATAAGGACCAGGAGACAGTTGGATAAGGACCAGGAGACAGTTGGATAAGGACCAGGAGACAGCTGGATAAGGACCAGGAGACTGTTGGATAAGGACCAGGAGACTGTTGGATAAGGACCAGGAGACTGTTGGATAAGGACCAGGAGACAGTTGGATAAGGACCAGGAGACAGTTGGATAAGGACCAGGAGACAGTTGGATAAGGACCAGGAGACAGCTGGATAAGGACCAGGAGACTGTTGGATAAGGACCAGGAGACAGTTGGATAAGGACCAGGAGACAGTTGGATAAGGACCAGGAGACAGTTGGATAAGGACCAGGAGACAGTTGGATAAGGACCAGGAGACAGTTGGATAAGGACCAGGAGACAGTTGGATAAGGACCAGGAGACTGTTGGATAAGGACCAGGAGACAGTTGGATAAGGACCAGGAGACTGTTGGATAAGGACCAGACGAAAGTAGGATAAGGACCAGGAGACTGTTGGATAAGGACCAGGAGACAGTTGGATAAGGACCAGGAGACAGTTGGATAAGGACCAGGAGACAGTTGGATAAGGACCAGGAGACTGTTGGATAAGGACCAGGAGACAGTTGGATAAGGACCAGGAGACTGTTGGATAAGGACCAGACGAAAGTAGGATAAGGACCAGGAGACTGTTGGATAAGGACCAGGAGACTGTTGGATAAGGACCAGGAGACTGTTGGATAAGGACCAGGAGACAGTTGGATAAGGACCAGGAGACTGTTGGATAAGGACCAGGAGACAGTTGGATAAGGACCAGGAGACAGTTGGATAAGGACCAGGAGACAGTTGGATAAGGACCAGGAGACTGTTGGATAAGGACCAGGAGACAGTTGGATAAGGACCAGATGACTGTTGGATAAGGACCAGGAGACTGTTGGATGAGGACCAGGAGACAGTTGGATAAGGGCCAGACGACTGTTGGATAAGGACCAGGAGACAGTTGGATAAGGACCAGGAGACTGTTGGATGAGGACCAGGAGACTGTTGGATAAGGACCAGGAGACAGTTGGATAAGGACCAGGAGACAGTTGGATAAGGACCAGGAGACTGTTGGATGAGGACCAGGAGACAGTTGGATAAGGGCCAGACGACTGTTGGATAAGGACCAGGAGACAGTTGGATAAGGACCAGGAGACAGTTGGATAAGGACCAGGAGACTGTTGGATAAGGACCAGACGAAAGTAGGATAAGGACCAGGAGACTGTTGGATAAGGACCAGGAGACAGTTGGATAAGGACCAGGAGACTGTTTGATAAGGACCAGGAGACTGTTGGATAAGGACCAGACGAAAGTAGGATAAGGACCAGGAGACTGTTGGATAAGGACCAGGAGACTGTTGGATAAGGACCAGGAGACAGTTGGATAAGGACCAGGAGACAGTTGGATAAGGACCAGACGACTGTTGGATAAGGACCAGGAGACAGTTGGATAAGGACCAGGAGACAGTTGGATAAGGACCAGGAGACTGTTGGATAAGGACCAGGAGACTGTTGGATAAGGACCAGACGACTGTTGGATAAGGACCAGGAGACAGTTGGATAAGGACCAGGAGACAGTTGGATAAGGACCAGGAGACTGTTGGATAAGGACCAGGAGACTGTTGGATAAGGACCAGGAGACTGTTGGATAAGGACCAGACGACTGTTGGATAAGGACCAGGAGACAGTTGGATAAGGACCAGGAGACAGTTAGGATAAGGACCAGACGACTGTTGGATAAGGACCAGGAGACTGTTGGATAAGGACCAGACGACTGTTGGATAAGGACCAGGAGACAGTTGGATAAGGACCAGGAGACAGTTGGATAAGGACCAGGAGACAGTTGGATAAGGACCAGGAGACAGTTGGATAAGGACCAGGAGACTGTTGGATAAGGACCAGGAGACTGTTGGATAAGGACCAGGAGACAGTTGGATAAGGACCAGGAGACAGTTGGATAAGGACCAGGAGACAGTTGGATAAGGACCAGGAGACAGTTGGATAAGGACCAGGAGACAGTTGGATAAGGACCAGGAGACTGTTGGATAAGGACCAGGAGACTGTTGGATAAGGACCAGGAGACTGTTGGATAAGGACCAGGAGACAGTTGGATAAGGACCAGGAGACTGTTGGATAAGGACCAGGAGACAGTTGGATAAGGACCAGGAGACAGTTGGATAAGGACCAGGAGACAGTTGGATAAGGACCAGGAGACTGTTGGATAAGGACCAGGAGACAGTTGGATAAGGACCAGACGACTGTTGGATAAGGACCAGGAGACTGTTGGATGAGGACCAGGAGACAGTTGGATAAGGGCCAGACGACTGTTGGATAAGGACCAGGAGACAGTTGGATAAGGACCAGGAGACTGTTGGATGAGGACCAGGAGACTGTTGGATAAGGACCAGGAGACAGTTGGATAAGGACCAGGAGACAGTTGGATAAGGACCAGGAGACAGTTGGATAAGGACCAGGAGACTGTTGGATGAGGACCAGGAGACAGTTGGATAAGGGCCAGACGACTGTTGGATAAGGACCAGGAGACAGTTGGATAAGGACCAGGAGACTGTTGGATAAGGACCAGGAGACTGTTGGATGAGGACCAGGAGACAGTTGGATAAGGACCAGGAGACTGTTGGATGAGGACCAGGAGACTGTTGGATAAGGACCAGGAGACAGTTGGATAAGGACCAGGAGACAGTTGGATAAGGACCAGGAGACTGTTGGATGAGGACCAGGAGACAGTTGGATAAGGGCCAGACGACTGTTGGATAAGGACCAGGAGACAGTTGGATAAGGACCAGGAGACTGTTGGATAAGGACCAGGAGACAGTTGGATGAGGACCAGGAGACTGTTGGATGAGGACCAGGAGACAGTTGGATAAGGGCCAGACGACTGTTGGATAAGGACCAGGAGACAGTTGGATGAGGACCAGGAGACTGTTGGATAAGGACCAGGAGACTGTTGGATGAGGACCAGGAGACTGTTGGATAAGGGCCAGGAGACTGTTGGATGAGGACCAGGAGACAGTTGGATAAGGACCAGGAGACTGTTGGATGAGGATCAGGAGACTGTTGGATAAGGACCAGGAGACAGTTGGATAAGGACCAGACGACAGTTGGATAAGGGCCAGGAGACTGTTGGATAAGGACCAGGAGACAGTTGGATAAGGACCAGGAGACTATTGGATAAGGACCAGACGACTGTTGGATAAGGACCAGGAGACAGTTGGATAAGGACCAGGAGACTGTTGGATAAGGACCAGGAGACTGTTGGATAAGGACCAGGAGACTGTTGGATAAGGACCAGGAGACTGTTGGATAAGGACCAGGAGACAGTTGGATAAGGACCAGGAGACTGTTGGATAAGGACCAGGAGACAGTTGGATAAGGACCAGGAGACAGTTGGATAAGGACCAGGAGACAGTTGGATAAGGACCAGGAGACTGTTGGATAAGGACCAGGAGACAGTTGGATAAGGACCAGACGACTGTTGGATAAGGACCAGGAGACTGTTAGATGAGGACCAGGAGACAGTTGGATAAGGGCCAGACGACTGTTGGATGAGGACCAGGAGACAGTTGGATGAGGACCAGGAGACTGTTGGATAAGGACCAGGAGACTGTTGGATGAGGACCAGGAGACAGTTGGATAAGGACCAGGAGACAGTTGGATAAGGACCAGACGACTGTTGGATAAGGACCAGGAGACTGTTGGATGAGGACCAGGAGACAGTTGGATAAGGACCAGGAGACTGTTGGATAAGGACCAGGAGACTGTTGGATGAGGACCAGGAGACAGTTGGATAAGGACCAGGAGACAGTTGGATAAGGACCAGACGACTGTTGGATAAGGACCAGGAGACTGTTGGATAAGGACCAGGAGACTGTTGGATAAGGACCAGGAGACAGTTGGATAAGGACCAGACGACTGTTGGATAAGGACCAGGAGACAGTTGGATAAGGACCAGGAGACAGTTGGATAAGGGCCAGACGACTGTTGGATAAGGACCAGGAGACAGTTGGATAAGGACCAGGAGACAGTTGGATAAGGACCAGACGACTGTTGGATAAGGACCAGGAGACAGTTGGATAAGGACCAGGAGACAGTTGGATAAGGGCCAGACGACTGTTGGATAAGGACCAGGAGACAGTTGGATAAGGACCAGACGACTGTTGGATAAGGACCAGGAGACAGTTGGATAAGGACCAGGAGACTGTTGGATAAGGACCAGGAGACTGTTGGATAAGGACCAGGAGACAGTTGGATAAGGACCAGACGACTGTTGGATAAGGACCAGGAGACTGTTGGATGAGGACCAGGAGACAGTTGGATAAGGGCCAGACGACTGTTGGATAAGGACCAGGAGACAGTTGGATAAGGACCAGGAGACTGTTGGATAAGGACCAGGAGACTGTTGGATGAGGACCAGGAGACTGTTGGATAAGGGCCAGGAGACTGTTGGATGAGGACCAGGAGACAGTTGGATAAGGACCAGGAGACTGTTGTATGAGGACCAGGAGACAGTTGGATAAGGACCAGGAGACTGTTGGATAAGGACCAGGAGACTGTTGGATGAGGACCAGGAGACAGTTGGATAAGGACCAGGAGACAGTTGGATAAGGACCAGACGACTGTTGGATAAGGACCAGGAGACTGTTGGATAAGGACCAGGAGACTGTTGGATAAGGACCAGGAGACAGTTGGATAAGGACCAGACGACTGTTGGATAAGGACCAGGAGACAGTTGGATAAGGACCAGGAGACAGTTGGATAAGGGCCAGACGACTGTTGGATAAGGACCAGGAGACAGTTGGATAAGGACTAGACGACTGTTGGATAAGGACCAGGAGACAGTTGGATAAGGACCAGGAGACAGTTGGATAAGGACCAGACGACTGTTGGATAAGGACCAGCAGACAGTTGGATAAGGACCAGGAGACAGTTGGATAAGGACCAGACGACTGTTGGATAAGGACCAGGAGACAGTTGGATAAGGACCAGACGACTGTTGGATAAGGACCAGGAGACAGTTGGATAAGGACCAGGAGACAGTTGGATAAGGGCCAGACGACTGTTGGATAAGGACCAGGAGACAGTTGGATAAGGACCAGACGACTGTTGGATAAGGACCAGGAGACAGTTGGATAAGGACCAGGAGACTGTTGGATAAGGACCAGGAGACAGTTGGATAAGGACCAGGAGACTGTTGGATAAGGACCAGGAGACTGTTGGATAAGGACCAGGAGACAGTTGGATAAGGACCAGGAGACTGTTGGATGAGGACCAGGAGACTGTTGGATAAGGACCAGGAGACAGTTGGATAAGGACCAGGAGACTGTTGGATAAGGACCAGGAGACTGTTGGATAAGGACCAGACGACTGTTGGATAAGGACCAGGAGACAGTTGGATAAGGACCAGACGACTGTTGGATAAGGACCAGGAGACAGTTGGATAAGGACCAGACGACTGTTGGATAATGACCCGGAGACAGTTGGATAAGGACCAGGAGACAGTTGGATAAGGACCAGACGACTGTTGGATAAGGACCAGGAGACAGTTGGATAAGGGCCAGACGACTGTTGGATAAGGACCAGGAGACAGTTGGATAAGGACCAGACGACTGTTGGATAAGGACCAGGAGACAGTTGGATAAGGACCAGGAGACAGTTGGATAAGGACCAGACGACTGTTGGATAAGGACCAGGAGACAGTTGGATAAGGACCAGGAGACAGTTGGATAAGGACCAGACGACTGTTGGATAAGGACCAGGAGACAGTTGGATAAGGACCAGGAGACAGTTGGATAAGGGCCAGACGACTGTTGGATAAGGACCAGGAGACAGTTGGATAAGGACCAGACGACTGTTGGATAAGGACCAGGAGACAGTTGGATAAGGACCAGGAGACTGTTGGATAAGGACCAGGAGACAGTTGGATAAGGACCAGGAGACTGTTGGATAAGGACCAGGAGACTGTTGGATAAGGACCAGGAGACAGTTGGATAAGGACCAGGAGACTGTTGGATAAGGACCAGGAGACTGTTGGATAAGGACCAGGAGACAGTTGGATAAGGACCAGGAGACAGTTGGATAAGGACCAGGAGACAGTTGGATAAGGACCAGGAGACAGTTGGATAAGGACCAGACGACTGTTGGATAAGGACCAGGAGACAGTTGGATAAGGACCAGGAGACTGTTGGATAAGGACCAGGAGACTGTTGGATAAGGACCAGGAGACAGTTGGATAAGGACCAGACGACAGTTGGATAAGGACCAGGAGACTGTTGGATAAGGACCAGGAGACTGTTGGATAAGGACCAGGAGACAGTTGGATAAGGACCAGGAGACTGTTGGATAAGGACCAGGAGACTGTTGGATAAGGACCAGGAGACTGTTGGATAAGGACCAGGAGACTGTTGGATAAGGACCAGGAGACAGTTGGATAAGGACCAGGAGACAGTTGGATAAGGACCAGGAGACTGTTGGATAAGGACCAGGAGACAGTTGGATAAGGACCAGGAGACAGTTGGATAAGGACCAGACGACTGTTGGATAAGGACCAGGAGACAGTTGGATAAGGACCAGGAGACTGTTGGATAAGGACCAGGAGACTGTTGGATAAGGACCAGGAGACTGTTGGATAAGGACCAGGAGACTGTTGGATAAGGACCAGACGACTGTTGGATAAGGACCAGGAGACTGTTGGATAAGGGCCAGACGACTGTTGGATAAGGACCAGATGACAGTTGGATAAGGGCCAGGAGACTGTTGGATAAGGACCAGGAGACTGTTGGATAAGGACCAGGAGACTGTTGGATAAGGACCAGGAGACTGTTGGATAAGGACCAGGAGACTGTTGGATAAGGACCAGGAGACAGTTGGATAAGGACCAGGAGACTGTTGGATAAGGACCAGGAGACTGTTGGATAAGGACCAGACGAAAGTAGGATAAGGACCAGACGAAAGTAGGATAAGGACCAGGAGACTGTTGGATAAGGACCAGGAGACTGTTGGATAAGGACCAGGAGACTGTTGGATAAGGACCAGACGAAAGTAGGATAAGGACCAGACGAAAGTAGGATAAGGACCAGGAGACTGTTGGATAAGGACCAGGAGACTGTTGGATAAGGACCAGACAACTGTTGGATAAGGACCAGGAGACAGTTGGATAAGGACCAGACGACTGTTGGATAAGGACCAGGAGACTGTTGGATAAGGACCAGGAGACTGTTGGATAAGGACCAGGAGACAGTTGGATAAGGACCAGGAGACAGTTGGATAAGGACCAGGAGACAGTTGGATAAGGACCAGGAGACTGTTGGATAAGGACCAGGAGACTGTTGGATAAGGACCAGGAGACTGTTGGATAAGGACCAGGAGACTGTTGGATAAGGACCAGGAGACTGTTGGATAAGGACCAGACGACTGTTGGATAAGGACCAGGAGACAGTTGGAAAAGGACCAGGAGACAGTTGGATAAGGACCAGGAGACTGTTGGATAAGGACCAGATGACAGTTGGATAAGGACCAGGAGACTGTTGGATAAGGACCAGGAGACTGTTGGATAAGGACCAGGAGACTGTTGGATAAGGACCAGGAGACTGTTGGATAAGGACCAGGAGACTGTTGGATAAGGACCAGGAGACTGTTGGATAAGGACCAGACGAAAGTAGGATAAGGACCAGACGAAAGTAGGATAAGGACCAGGAGACTGTTGGATAAGGACCAGACGAAAGTAGGATAAGGACCAGGAGACTGTTGGATAAGGACCAGGAGACTGTTGGATAAGGACCAGACGAAAGTAGGATAAGGACCAGACGAAAGAAGGATAAGGACCAGACGAAAGTAGGATAAGGACCAGGAGACTGTTGGATAAGGGCCAGATTATAGTTGAATAAGAACCATATGATGAAATAACTTTAAAACTTTTAGTGAATAACATTAACAGATCGAAAAAGAAAAAGACCTTGACACTAGTACAGAGTTTAATGAAACAGCAGTTTAAGCATAAGACAAGATTTAGTAGAGAAAAAGCTGAAGAATGCCAACAAACTGATATTTCTACAGAAGACTCTTCTGTTGTGCCTATATTACAACTAAAATATCATTGAAAACAAATTTTACCATGTCATCATCATCATCATCGTTTTTATGTCAACTTTTCCATACCAACATGGGTTGGACAGGACTTTTTGAGACAATGTTTTGCAGCCAGATCCCTTTCCTGACACCAACCCTTTTAATTGCTTCTTAAGACATGCAGAGATATGGTACATCTATTCTAAACAGGATGCAAACAGTCAAAATAGAAATTTCAAAGTAAAATTGTTTGAATATTCACATTATAAACATTGAATCCTAAATAAATTCCACAGTACTATCCTAACAGATAAATATTTTAAAATCTCAAAAAGAGTTTAAAAAGAGAGTCCAATGAAAGCCATGCAGTAAAAACAAGGTACCAATTTTTCAACTCTGAGAACACCCCCACCAGCCACTCTAGTAAAATGGAGTCAAGGTTTTCAGTCAATCAAATTTGTTCTAATTTAAATAGTTAGCCAAATATTTTAACTAACAGCTGATTATATAAGCACAAGGAATAGACTATAAATAGTCCAAAGAATAGATTATAGTTGTCCAAGCAATATGCTCCCAGTACCTGATGTAAAGTAGTAGTGGTGGCGTCATTATAAAATGTTCCTAGTACACTCTATAAAGTGGTATTGCTAGTCCACAATAAAATGTTCACAGTACACTCTGTAAAGTAGTAGTGCATACTCTACAGTATGCTCTATAATGTACTCTACAGTGTATTCAACTGGCAATCTAAATGAACATAAATGTTTTCTTATGCAAAGAGACAGGATTTTAGATTATTTATATGAAAGAGGGCATAGACAGTTTTTAACCTAAAAGTACCTCCTCAGTATAATTGATCTAAAAGCACTGCAACAGAGAGTTGGAATTCCATGAGATACATCCTCATCATCATGATTATCACCATTTAATGTCTATTTTTCATGCTTGTATTGCATTAGACAGGTTGTCATGTTCTGAAGTTAGACTGGTCAGGTGACCATGCCTTGCTCATATAGTCCATTTGAGGTTTGGTTTCTACAGCCATATGTCCTTCCTAACACTTATCACTTCAAAGCTTGTACTAGGAGCAGTTTATCATGGCACTAGCCCATTACAGAGTGTACTGGGAGCATTTTAGCATGGCAATAACACTATGGACCAGAAAAATAAAACTAATAAAATATCCCCAATACAACTGAGACTGTAGTCAATATAATCAAAACAAAGTTATGCATAAAAAATGCCATACGGGTGTTGAGATACTATGGTGGCAAATTCCAGACATTCTAGTTTTTTAATTATTTCTGTGATTTACTAGTCATTGTGTGTGTGTGTGTATGAGTGCGTGTGTTGTGTGTGTGTTTGGTGGTGTGTTTTTTTTCTTTCTTTATAAATACCTCTATGTTAGTGCAGTAAAATATTTTCATTTCATCCAACTATTTGAAGATTTTTTTCTTTTCATTATATACTGTTAAATTTTGGTTTTGAATAGATACTGTTGATTATATATGTGAGTGAGTGTGTGTGTGTGGGGGGGATATGTGTATATATATATATATATATGTACATATATATATATATGTATACACACACATACATGTGGATGTTGTGTGCAAGAGGGGAGATTACATTCAAGTTGGCATATTATGCATGAGGGATGATGGCTGTATGGAAGGGTGCAGTGTATTTAAAGTTGATGGAAGCTGTGGAGTAGGGGGATCTAAGGAGACATATAAGGTGATGAGGTGATAAAAGCTGGCCTTGAA